>BPTQ01000009.1:34688964-34717057 GCA_019973895.1 Chrysanthemum seticuspe
ATATAATTTTGGCAAAACCATTTGTGTCAACTTAAACAAGTATAAACACATTTATATACTTACTAGTGGAACCTTGTAACTATTTATCAAATCAAACCTTGGATTTTTAAATCATTATAATGTCGACACTAAAAGTATATATACTTCGTATACCTACTAGTAAAAATCATTGTTACAAATAAAAGTTTAGTTCTATTTCAATTACAAAAACAATTGAATTATTTAAGTAAGTGATACTTAAAACGATGAACTAAAACATTGCCCTCCTTATCTAGGTCGCGTGTCGGTGCCGTTTCACAACAAACACTAAATCCCGCTTTTGGATTGCATTTTGCTAAGGTGAGTTTCATAGCCCCTCTTTTACTTGATAAACTGTTTTAAACATTTGGGGTGAGAAAATATGCAAAACCATTTTTATGGACCTAAACTACTACATGATTACTATTACGTGGTATAGCCTAAGCCCTTATGTCCCTAGAGAAATGCCCCTTTTTCATGAACCGTCAATTCCCCATTGGGAAGCGCGAATGTTATAAATAGATCTATTGAGGGTGACTCCTCCGTTCGATTGGCCATGCTTAGGCCAAGGCGAAATGTATACCATGTCGGAACCGAGTGTTGAGGGACAAAACACTCGCCACGGGCACCCATATTGTATGATATCTGTTAGCATACATGAACTGTCGTAGCATCGGTTGCATGAACTTAGAGCTTACGTAATAGACATTCATCCATATAACATTATATACGTTGTAATGATTATATGACTATGCTTTGGTCCAAACTTATTGTTTTAACTTAAACCTATGAACTCACCAGCTTTTAGCTGACCTTTTTAGCATATTTTCTCAGGTGCTTAAATTGTGTGTTATGGAGGCAAGGCAAGTAGCGGGTTATTGGTCGTAGTAGTATTAAAGAAGTGTTTTTACATAAACTGATGTTTTAAATCGGGACCACTGAAATTATGGGATGTGCCCATTTATCTAAACAAGGTTGTAAGATATTATTTTTAAAACTATTTTATGAATTCAAACGGAGTATGTATTCCGTTCTTTATTACTTGTGTTGTGATTACCAATTTCGTAACGCTCCCGAATAACACGTATGCTTCCGCTAAACAAATTTCGGGGTGTTACAGATAAGTACTCAAAGATGGTATACAAAGTTAAACATAATAGTAAATGGAGAATTTAAATTAACCTTAGTAGCATTAATTGATTCAGGAGCAGATTTAAATTGTATACAGGAAGGTCTTATACCAGTAAAATATTTTGAAAAATCTAGAAAAAAATTATCTAGTGCCAGTGGTGACGGATTAAAAATAAATTATAAATTATCAGATGTTCATATATGTAAAGAAGGTTATTGTTACAAAACTCATCTTATATTAGTTAAAAATCTAACTTCTCAAATCATTCTAGGACAACCTTTTATAACCCAATTATACCCATTTTCAGTTAGTGAAACAGGACTAATCACTAAAGTATTAGGAAAGGATATTATATTTGAGTTTGCTACTCCTATTATTACAAAAGAAGTAAATATATTAGAAATAAAAATAAACAAGTAGAATACTTAATTGATGAAATAAAAAATAAAAGGACAATAGATCACTTACAGAATACTAATATAAAAATTAAGATAACAAGATTAGAAGAAAATTTTAAAAATAATGTTTGTTCTACTATACCTAATGCTTTTTGGAAAAGAAAACAACATATTGTCAGACTACCATATATTAAAGAATTTAATGAAAAAGATATTCCTACTAAGTCAAAATCTATACATATGTCTAGAGAATTAGAAAAATATTGTAGAAATGAAATTTCAGAATTATTAAATAAAAAGATTATAAGAAAATCTAAATTTCCATGGTCTTGTTCTGCCTTTTATGTTATGAATAATGCAGAAATAGAAAGAGGTGTACCAAGATTAGTTATTAACTATAAACCATTAAATAAAGTGTTAGAATGGATTAGGTATCCTATACCTAATAAAAGAGATTTATTAAAAAGGTTATACGATTCAAAAATATTTTCAAAATTTGATATAAAGTCAGGATTTTGGCAAATAAAATTTTTTGAAGAAGATAAATATAAAACAGGTTTTAATGTACCATTCAGTCACTATGAATGGAATGTTATGCCATTTGGATTAAAAAATGCCCCTTCTAAATTTCAAAATGTTATGAATGATATAATAAATCCTATAAGCAATTTTGCTATAGTTTATATTGATGATATATTAATATTTTCAAAAGATATAGATCAACATTTTAAAATTTTAAACATATTTTATACTATAATATATAATAATGGTTTAGCTGTTTCTCCTACAAAAATAAGCTTATTTCAAACAAAGATAAGATTTTTAGGTCATGATATAATTCATGGTACTATAAAGCCTATATGTTAGGATTTAGAAAATCCATAGTGAAGTGTCGGTCACCCCAACTATAGTCTAACACAAGTTAGCTCGTAGACATATCGTTATTTACTGTTTAGTAGTTTAGTTATTAGCTTAGTTCAACACCGTGGAGGAAGGACGGGTCTTTACCCACTGTATGCCTAATCCATAGTCCGACAGGAGGACGTAGTCTTTGTAACTATAAATACCCCTTCCATCCTTGGAAGGGGTGGTGCTTCATTCTTAATCTAACATTCTCTTTTTGTTTATCTTTCTAGAACCACCCTCTCCTCTCTTCATCTCTCTAAAACCATGGCTTTCTTGTATCATCACCATCCAAGGCCACCCGAATCATAAGAACACAATACATGTAAGATCCTACAAATGGTATCAAGAGCCAGGTTTTATGTTTTGATGATTTGTGTGGTATTTTTTTGATTCTTGTTAAGACTGTTTTTGGTACTATTTTGTGGGTCGGAAAATTTTTTCCGAGTATTATGGGTAAATAGTTTTATACATGTATTTTGTATCCTTTTAGTTTGGTCAAAACAGTCTTGTGCTATCTTGTATACAATATCATGTCTTGTGTCATCTCAGTCCAAAACAGATATGGGTATTATCATCATCTTTTATGACCTTTTTTGTACCAAAGTGTCAAAGTCTGTTGTGGTCATATGGACAGTTTCTATGGTCAAAAAGGGTCCTTCAATAGCAGTTTTTCTGGGTTAATATGAAGCTGAACGGTTTTTTTGGTCGGAAACATCGTCGAAAAAAGTCAAATGGTCAAAACCCTCGTTTTCTACGCATAACCCATCTTCAGAGATATTTACGCATAACTGTGAAGTTATGCGTAAGGACTATTACGCGTAAGGTTTTTACGCATAAGCCTATGCTTACACGTAACCTTGACCAGGCTTACGCATATTCCTATGCTTACGCATAAGAATGGTTACGCGTAAGAGACCATGACTTTACACATAAGCTAAATGACCATTTTTACGCATAAGGTTTCGAGGTAAAACAAAATTACGCGTATGAATTTAAATGAGCTGAAAAAGAAAGAAACTTTATGCATAAGCAAATGACCTAGACCATATACTAAATACCAAACGCCGACTCATCAAGACCTCAGGTCGACACCATCATTAGTCCAAACGACTGAAAACCAACATCAAATCCAACTTCGCCAACATCCAATCTCTAATCTATCCCAACTCTTACTCCATCTCTATCAAGACTCAAAAAGATAAATATTTGATTAATCTCAGATTTGATTCAGTTTTTTTTTTTAATCTTTTAAAGATTTTTTTTGAGTTGAACCAATCTCTTCATTGATCAATATGAAGCTATGCTTCTTAATAATTATCCGAAACTTGAATGAAAAAATATTATAACAAGAATGTTAAAATCGTTTTCCTGTTTCGTTATTCAACCATAATAGAACTCAAATCAAATGAAAAACACCTACCCGTGACCTCAATCGGAGATCTTGAAGCCGAACACTTTCTTATTCTTCATTCGTAGTATGTGGTTTGTTATTGGATTTGTGAGATGTGTTTGATTATGGAGTAAGGATGATAATGACGTATTTGAGTTCATGAGATGAGAAGAGTTCTAGGAGATTTGGTGAAGAGTATTCAGAGGAGCGTATCTCTTTTTAGGAGGCGGACTTTTACAAGTGTTAGTTTTTAGGGTTGATTGAAATAAGTTATGCTAGGTTTAACTTCATATATATGGCCATATGGGTGTGAGAAGTTTTGGTTTAGTATCACCGGTTCTAAGGTTTTAGTTGGATGTGGGCCGAGTTTTCTGATTAGGCTTTTAGATTTAATTGTAGGCTTCACACATTCAATTATCATAACGTTGGACTTGGAACGGTATTATTGATTGGACTGGTCTTGTACTGTGAAGTATGATCACATATAATTATTATCCGAGTATTTTTTATAGAAAATATTGGATATAAATTATTGATTACATTTGGTCAAGAGCGGTATATTTTGGTATGGTATAATTTCACGAAGGATACAAATTCACGGCTTGAGCGAAAAAGTAAAAAATGACTACGGGGTTTGTGTACGGTATTATTGAAGTGACGTTATCTTCATATGTGGTCATTACTATTAGCCGATGAATCTATGGAGGTTCAATTTCAGCAATTCCCATGAGATATTCGTCGCCACATTATGTCAATGATTCTTCACAGTCTAAGCAAAATCTTTCAAGAATCTTCAGCATCAGTTATGATTTTTCAAGATGTTTGCTTATGACAAGAACTTCTCGTGCAAATGGTCGTACACGTTATGATGCTTCCGAAAGTTCGAAACCATCATGGGGGAGAAACGTGTACTGATGAGTGCTTATTCACTCATCATTTTTGGTCTAATATGAACTGCAAAACATCTAAAAACACTCCGAAATGCATCAAAATACTGAAAATATCTCAAAATTGTGTTTTATATGTTTCAGATGCAAAATTATCGAAAACAAATGAAAAACAAACAAAGTTTGCACAATTGGCAGTTTCAGTCCCCCGTCTTTCAAAAATTGACAGAAATAGTCCCTGAGCACGTATTTTAAAAAGAAAAGTCACCAAAGGTCCTTTTGAAATCATAAGTTGTCATAATTAGTCCTTTGGTGAAAAATTTCAAAAGTTTTGAGAAATTACAGTTTTGATCCCTGGATTTTTGAAATTGTCAAGTTTAGTCCTTGGAATTTCACAATTGGCAAAAATGGTCCTCAACTTATTTGAGATTCACAAGTTTGACCCTTGGATCACTTTTCAGAAGTTACATGAATGGTCCCTACAATTTCAGATTTTACAGCTTTGGTCCCTGGATTTTCAGAATTACACTTTTGGTCCCTAAGTTGTTAAATGTATCCATTTCTAACCTGGTCTAATCCAAACCAATTGAACCCTCCCTTCCATTTGACCCCAACCCTACCATTTGACCCCCTCACTACCAATAATAAAACGTTTTTTTCACATTTCCCTCCACTCATCTTCCCCTTTCTCTTCAACCCAGAAACCTACAGAACCCTAAATCCCACCATCCCAGACACTCAACCCCTCCCTTCTCCTCTTTACCCAGAATCATCAAAACCCAAAATCACCTTCACCTCTATTACCCAGTTAACCTCAAATCCCAAACCCACTATCCTATTCCACCTCCCCCAAGACCTGCCACCATGGCAATCCCAGCTTCAAAAAAAACCCAGTGGATGGCTAGGATTAAGTTTCATTGATACCTACCTAATCAAAGGCTAAGATTGAATTCAAGAAGCACAAGGATGGAACTTTGGCTGTTTGCACTCACACAGGAAACACAAGATAGTGAAGCTTGAAGACCTAGGCTCAGTAGTATAAATAGATGATGTAGCCATTGTTATAAGGCACCCTTTAGTTTTAGTTTTAAATCAGTGTCATGTTTTTAAATTTTATTGTAATGTTTCTTTTTCTTAATCAATGAAAGTTCCTTTTTTTTACTGTCTTAGTCTTCAAATGTTTAGTTAATGGAATTAAATTTGAATTAGTGAGTTTTATTCTAGCTTTTGTTGAAAGAGGTTCTAAGTTCTAAGTTTTTCTTAAAGCTATCTCAAGAGTTTGGCACCAGTCAAGGGTGTTTGGGTCAGGCTGTTTCTTGGTCAAAAACTAGTTTTTACCCATTTGACTCTTAAAGTCAA
Organism: Chrysanthemum seticuspe; assembly: GCA_019973895.1. Lineage (NCBI taxonomy): Eukaryota > Viridiplantae > Streptophyta > Magnoliopsida > Asterales > Asteraceae > Chrysanthemum > Chrysanthemum seticuspe. The sequence goes on from BPTQ01000009.1 coordinate 34,695,055, forward strand.
CCTCTATTTGGGTCATTAGTCAGTTGCAAGGGTGAATTGTGTTCAAGTTATGTGGGAATTAAGTTGAGAAAAAGAAAAGAAAGAGGCTTACTGTAACAGCAGCCACGGCTGCTGTTCTCGAACTTATTTTTTCAGCTTATTTAGTTTTCAAAATAAACCAATTTGGTCTTTCTCTAATCCTTTTATTCCCAACTCACTCTAGTTTAATTTTCAAGTCTTGAAATCACTTCTAGTAGCAGTAAAATAACTCTTGAAATCTGTCCTTTGGATCATTTTTTTTGGTTTGCATCAGCATAAAACAGCTCACAGTTGGCTGATATCAGCTTATTTTCAAGCTTGTGAGCAGCTTGTTCTTAACCCCAATTAGTGTTTTTAGGACCTTCACTATGCTAACTTTAACATTTGTAGCTTGTACTTGTTTGGGAGATCTATTTGTGGCTTAAAATTAAGCTCCAACAGGGCTCAATAGGCTGTTTCCAAGCCTGCAAATCAGCATCAGGTCACTCTTTTTCTTTTTATCTTTAGCTTCACAAAGTACAAAGTAGCTTAAATTAAGTATAGTTAGCTCATTAGGTGTCCTTTAGAGCTTATTAGAACATCTTTTAGTGCTTATTCCACTACTTTCTTAGCCTAGGATTTCCCTTAGAGTAACTTATATATCCAACTGCTTTCCCCTTGTTTACCTAGTGCGAGCTTATTGTTTAGCTTAGGGTGAATCTGTTCTGGCTTATTCGTATTCCTCATTAGCTTATCTCAGTAACTCGTGTAGCTTAATTGTAGCTTGTTCAACTGCTTGTCATTGCTTTACTTGGGCTTAACAGTAGCTAAGGGTGTGTTTGGTTTTGAATCTGTCAAAAAGAAGAAGAAAAAAAGAAGAGTTGTTTTGTTTAACTGTGGAAATAAGCAGTTCCAACTGCTTACTCTGAAGCTATTTTACAAAAAAATTTCACAAAACTTTTATATTTTTATTGCACTTTTGATTTTCCAAAAGCAGATCTCAAAATAAAAATGTTTCAAAAAAAAAAGGGTACCAAGGGGATTCGAACCCTGGTCCCTAAGCTCAACACACTAACACCCCATCCTCAACCATCTGCGCCCTTGGGACTTGTCTCACAAGTTTTTCACAAACAAATCACTTAAGGACTTTTGGGCAGTTTTGTTTATAAGCTAAGTTTGGCTTATTTTGAGCTTATTTTCCAAAGCAGCCCCCACCTTTTTTATTTTTCTTAGGTTCAGCAACCCTTAAAGTACTTTTTGTGAATTTTTCAGATTTTTCTTAAATAGTTTAGTATTTTTAATTAATTAATTAGATTAAAATGGTTTTTAATTCGTAGTAATTATTTTAAAAGTCGAAAAAATTCCCGGCTTTTTCCTAAAATTATTTTTAGTCAAATAGAACGTAGGAAAATTGATTTCACACCCGTAGCCCTTAAATTGCAAAACTTTTACGTTTATGGCTCGGGTGGTTGCCGGTTTTTACGTTTTTTTTGTTTTTGCACCCTAGGACTTAGTGTAGCTTCGTTTTATCATTCCTTAGGCTTAGTGATAGTTTATTTTTAGTTTATTAGGGTTCCCTTGCCATAATTACCTTCCCTTTAATTAATTTGTAGAAATGTAATTCAAACCAATCAAAATCATTAAATCCAATTCAAGTTCAAATCTCGAAACTCAACGAATCCTTCCATTCACACCTCGTTGGGACACGACCCGGGGAAATCACTTTCCCGGTATCACTTTTATCATAAAGTACAAAGTAGCTTAAATTAAGTATAGTTAGCTCATTAGGTGTCCTTTAGAGCTTATTAGAACATCTTTTAGTGCTTATTCCACTACTTTCTTAGCCTAGGATTTCCCTTAGAGTAACTTATATATCCAACTGCTTTCCCCTTGTTTACCTAGTGTGAGCTTATTGTTTAGCTTAGGGTGAATCTGTTCTGGCTTATTCGTATTCCTCATTAGCTTATCTCAGTAACTCGTGTAGCTTAATTGTAGCTTGTTCAACTGCTTGTCATTGCTTTACTTGGGCTTAACAGTAGCTAAGGGTGTGTTTGGTTTTGAATCTGTCAAAAAGAAGAAGAAAAAAAGAAGAGTTGTTTTGTTTAACTGTGGAAATAAGCAGTTCCAACTGCTTATTCTGAAGCTATTTTACAAAAAATTTTCACAAAACATTTATATTTTTATTGCACTTTTGATTTTCCAAAAGCAGATCTCAAAATAAAAATGTTTCAAAAAAAAAAGGGTACCAAGGGGATTCGAACCCTGGTCCCTAAGCTCAACACACTAACACCCCATCCTCAACCATCTGCGCCCTTGGGACTTGTCTCACAAGTTTTTCACAAACAAATCACTTAAGGACTTTTGGGCAGTTTTGTTTATAAGCTAAGTTTGGCTTATTTTGAGCTTATTTTCCAAAGCAGCCCCCACCTTTTTTATTTTTCTTAGGTTCAGCAACCCTTAAAGTACTTTTTGTGAATTTTTCAGATTTTTCTTAAATAGTTTAGTATTTTTAATTAATTAATTAGATTAAAATGGTTTTTAATTCGTAGTAATTATTTTAAAAGTCGAAAAAATTCCCGGCTTTTTCCTAAAATTATTTTTAGTCAAATAGAACGTAGGAAAATTGATTTCACACCTGTAGCCCTTAAATTGCAAAACTTTTACGTTTATGGCTCGGGTGGTTGCCGGTTTTTACGTTTTTTTGTTTTTGCACCCTAGGACTTAGTGTAGCTTCGTTTTATCATTCCTTAGGCTTAGTGATAGTTTATTTTTAGTTTATTAGGGTTCCCTTGCCATAATTACCTTCCCTTTAATTAATTTGTAGAAACGTAATTCAAACCAATCAAAATCATTAAATCCAAGTCAAGTTCAAATCTCGAAACTCAACGAATCCTTCCATTCACACCTCGTTGGGACACGACCCGGGGAAATCACTTTCCCGGTATCACTTTTATCACACCCGTGAGGTTTGGCACGTTGACCTTTTTCCTAAAGGGTTAATTTGTCGAATTTTGCGGTTAATTTGATATATTGATATTGTGTTTGTTTTTCACCACTCACTTCACAACGAATCAAATTTTGGCGCCGCTGCCGGGGAGGTGTGTTGCGACAATATCGTGAAGTTTTTGCGATTAGTGACTTGAAGAACCTTCCTCGTGAAGTTATTGTTTTTTATAAAAATACAAAAATACAAAAATATTTTTCTTTTCTTTGTATATATATGTAAAAGATTAAAAATACAAAAAGATTTTCCTTGTTGTTTTAAATAAATAGAAGACACAATCAATATAACATTCTCAACTGAGGTGTTATCATTATAAGTTCCCGAACTAAAGATTTAAAACTTGCCTTTGTGTCGCTCGTGTTTTGGTTTACTTTTATCGGTTTAACAAACTGTGTGAGGGGTATAAGGACGGCCTGACATTAAATTGCGGCTGAAAAGAGACGGGTTTTTAATAAGCTTCGCGCTGACCTACAAAGTCTCTCCGCTCCTTTGTGCGTTTTACTTATAGAAGTGATCATTTCACGTGGGATTATTGGTTTAAGTTCACTGTGTTTTGCCTCGGTCTTGTTTTAATTGAAAGTGTTGTTTTTGGAAGTGCATGCGCACTCGCTCGCAAGCTCGTAGACGTAACCGTAACCAAGCAAACGTACCCGAGATACGTACCGTCGAACAAATCACAATGACACATAACCTAGGGAACGGACCTCAAGTCCAACAACCTGGTCCACAAAATCAAGCTCCCGATCTCCGAACAATGGAGGAGCTTTGCCAACCTACGATGGATGGACGGGGCGGTCCAATTGCCCCGGTCAACATCGAGGCCACGGATTTTGGACTTAAGCATCACATGATTCAACAAGTCCAAAGTTTTTGCCAATTTCACGGATCACCGGGTGACGATGCCAACAAGCATCTTGACAAATTTCTCACCGTCACCCAAAGTATGAAGCAAAATGGGGTCACCGATGACGCCCTTTCGCTTATACCTCTTTCCATATTCCTTGACGCTTCATGCCACCGCATGGTTTGATCGTCTTCCCAAGAACTCAATCCATAGTTTCGATGAAATGATCTCCAAATTCTTGGCGAAATACTTTCCACCGTCGATGGTGACGAAACTACGGAATGAAATCAGTAATTTTTGGCAGCATCCCGATGAGTCCTTATTTGAGGCATGGGAACGCTATAAGCTTTCGATTGATCGATGTCCGAACCACAATATGTTGCTTGTCACCCAAATAGATACGTTCTATAACGGGTTAACATTGAGACATCGTGACACAATCAATGCTGCTGCCGGTGGTACCTTTATGAAAAGGCGACCCGAAGAGTGCTACGATCTCATTGAAAACATGACTGCCCACCACAATTATTGGTATTCCTCAGCCGAGAGGAGTGAGTCAAGGAGATCTACCACCCTTCCATCTTCGGAATACACGACTCTAACCAAAAAGATTGAAGAAATATCCACTGCCGTACTTAAAATGAGTCAAAATAATAACAATCAACAAGTGAATGTCGTAAACAAGAGTTGTGAAACTTGTGGTGGTCCACACCCTTATTTTGAGTGTCCAGCCTCCGGTGGCTTCACTCAAGAGAGCGTATATGCCGCTTCTGGTTCCTACAATACGGGAGGTAATTCCTACCAACCGCAAGGAGACCGAAACCTTCTGAGCTATCATTCTAACAATTTCTTAGGACCACCCGGGTTTAATCAAAATCAGAACAATCAAAATGTGCAAAATAGAAATAATCAGTTCAATCAAAATCAGAGTCAGAATCGGAATTTTCAAAATCAAAACCAAGGATTTCAAAATCAAGGAAATTTCAATCAAAACCGATTCCAAGCTCCTCAACAAAATGTGCATGCCCAGCCTCCTCAAGCTTCCATTGACATTGCTAATTACATCAAAAGCAATGAAGCTAAGATGGTGTCCATGCAAAATCAAATTACCACTTTGAAGAATGATTTCACTTCCGAGCTTAGAGCTACTAGTAACAAGATTGATCAATCTCATAGCAAGATTGAAAGCATGATTGCTAGTCTCATGAGTCAAAAGAATCAAGCTTCAACTTCGGGTGCTCTTCCGAGTAATACCATTGCCAACCCAAAAGGTGAATTGAATGCTATTGCCACCCGAAGTGGTAAGTCTTATGAGGGACCCTCAATGCCTAATCCTTCTCCGGTGAGGGATGTGGAACGAGAAACCGAGGTATCAAAGGACAAGGTGCATAACTCAAGCCCACGAAGTACCGCACAAGTCCAATCTCCGGTGGTCTTACCTCCAATTCCGGAACCCGTTGTTCCGATGACCATTCCTAAGCCTTCACTTCCTTATCCTTCAAGGCTTAATGACCAAAAGCTCCGTGATAAAACTAGTCAACAAATGGAGAAGCTTATCCAAATCTTTCAAGATTTGCACTTCGAGATTAGTTTCGCGGACGCTCTTCTTCTAATGCCAAAGTTCGGTCCAACAATCAAAAATTTGTTGAATAACAAAGAAAAGATTTCCGAAATGGCTAAAACTTCTTTGAACGAAAATTGTTCGGCGGTTATCCTTAAAAAACTTCCCGAAAAGTTAGGAGACCCCGGAAAATTTCTCATCCCATGTGATTTTCAAGGCATAGTTCAATGCTCCGCTTTGGCCGATCTTGGCGCTAGCATTAACTTGATGCCACACTCCATGTGGAAAAAGCTTTCATTACCTCCGCTTACACCTACATGTATGATCCTCGAGCTTGCGGACCGTACAAGTTCTCGTCCGCTAGGTATAGCCGAGGATGTATTTGTGAAAGTAGGCAAGTTTCATTTCCCCGCCGACTTTGTTGTTGTCGAATTTGATGCCGATCCCCGAGTACCCCTCATCCTTGGGAGGTGCTTCTTAAAAACGGGTCGTGCATTGATCGACGTTGATGAAGGGGAAATCACTTTGAGGGTGAACAAGGAAGCCGTTACTTTCAATCTCAATCAAGTTACGAAATACTCCCCCAATTATGGAGACAATTCTGTCAACAAAATTGATGTCCTTGACATTGTGTAGGAGGAGTATTCTCAAGAAATTCTTGGATTCTCAAGTGGCAATCCCACTTCGATTGATCCCATCATTGCTCTCTCTTCCCCTCCCCTCACTCCGTTTGAGGAAAGTGACTTTATTTTGGAAGAGATTGAAGCATACTTGGCTAGTGATTCTGTTCCATGGGAAATTGATCACGCTCCCATCGACATTGAGGGAGATATTCTTCTCATCGAGAAGATGCTCAATGAAGATCCTTTATCACTCCCTCCTCAAGAACTTCATAAAGAGGAAATCAAAACGATTGAAAAATCTAATGATCCTCCCGAGGTCAAACTTAAGGACTTACCACCTCATCTCGAGTATGCATTTTTGGAGGGTGACAATAAATCACCCGTCATCATTGCTAAAGACTTGAGTGAGGATGAAAAAGCCGCTCTCATAAAGGTTTTGAAGTCACACAAGCGAGCCATCGCTTGGAACCTTTCCGACATCAAGGGTATTGACCCGAGATTTTGTACGCACAAAATTCTCATGGAAGATGACTTCAAACCGGCGGTTCAACACCAAAGAAGGGTGAATCCTAAAATTCATGAGGTTATCAAAGCGGAAGTCATAAAACTTCTCGATGCCGGATTGATTTACCCTATCTCGGATAGTCCTTGGGTTAGCCCCGTTCATTGTGTGCCTAAAAAAGGTGGCATTACCGTTGTTGAAAATGATGAAAACGAGTTGATTCCTACTCGATTGGTTACGGGATGGTGTGTTTGCATTGACTATCGAAAGTTAAATGAAGCCACCCGTAAAGACCATTTTCCCTTACCCTTCATGGACCAAATGCTTGAGAGATTAGCGGGAAATGAATACTATTGTTTTCTCGATGGTTTCTCGGGTTACTTCCAAATACCCATTGACCCACAAGATCAAGAAAAGACCACATTCACGTGTCCTTATGGAACTTTTGCTTACCGACGCATGCCCTTCGGCTTGTGTAATGCTCCCGGTACGTTCCAAAGGTGTATGATGGCCATTTTCCATGACATGATCGAAAAGACTATGGAAGTCTTTATGGATGATTTTTCGGTCTTTGGGGATTCTTTCCAAACATGTCTCTCCCATTTGGACAAGATGCTTGAACGTTGTGAAAACACGAATCTTTGTCTAAATTGGGAGAAATGTCACTTTATGGTTAAGGAAGGAATTGTCCTTGGCCATAAGATTTCTAAGAGCGGGATTGAGGTTGACAAAGCTAAAGTCGATGTCATTTCAAAATTACCTCCTCCCACAACCGTCAAAGGAGTTAGAAGTTTCCTTGGTCATGCCGGTTTCTATCGTCGTTTCATTCAAGACTTTTCAAAAACATCCCGGCCTATGACCCAACTTCTTGAAAAGGATACTCCTTTCATCTTCTCTAGTGAGTGCGTTGAAGCTTTTCAAACTCTTAAGAAGAAGCTCACGGAAGCACCAATTCTAGTTGCCCCCGATTGGGAATTACCATTTGAGCTTATGTGCGATGCAAGTGATTTCGCCATAGGTGCCGTTTTGGGGCAACGAAGGTCAAAACATTTCTAGCCTATACATTATGCTAGCAAAACTTTGACCGAAGCTCAAGCACATTACACTACGACGGAGAAAGAATTACTAGCCGTGGTGTATGCTTTCGAGAAGTTTCGGCCATACTTGATCTTGTCCAAAAGCATAGGGTATACGGATCACTCGGCTCTCAAATATCTCTTTGCTAAGCAAGATGCAAAGCCGAGATTGCTCCGATGGGTTCTCCTCCTACAAGAATTTGATATCATTATCCATGATAAAAAAAGGAGCCGAGAACCTAGCGGCTGATCATCTCTCTCGTCTTGAAAATCCACATCAAGGTGTGCTCGAGAAAAAGGAAATAAATGAAACGTTTCCTCTCGAGACTCTTAATGTGGTTTCTCATCATGAAAATTCGAGTACCCCATGGTTTGCCGACTTTGCAAACTATCATGCGGGTAACTTTGTTGTGAAAGGGATGTCGTCCCAACAAAAGAACAAATTTTTCAAAGATGTTAAGCATTATTTCTGGGACGACCCCTACTTGTTTAAGGTTTGTGCGGATCAAGTCATCCGACGGTGTGTTCACGGCCAAGAAGCCGATGAAATTCTCAAGGCTTGTCATCATGGACCCACGGGGGGACATCATGGCCCTAACTACACCGCTAAAAAGGTGTTTGATTCCGGTTTCTATTGGCCCACGATTTACAAAGATGCCCATGACCTCGTCAAATCTTGCGACTCTTGCCAACGTCATAGCAACATCTCTAAAAGAGATGAAATGCCTCAAAATGCCATTCACGTGTGCGAGATCTTTGACGTATGGGGCATTGACTTTATGGGTCCGTTCCCGTCTTCTCGAGGGAATAAGTATATACTCGTGGCGGTCGATTATTTGTCCAAATGGGTGGAAGCGAAAGCGCTCCCCACCAACGACGCCCGAGTAGTTGTGAAGTTTCTTAAGTCTCTCTTTACCCGTTTCGGAACTCCCCGTGCCATCATTAGTGATCGCGGTACGCACTTTTGCAACGACCAATTCGCAAAAGTCATGCTTAAGTACGGTGTCACTCACCGTCTTTCTACCGCGTATCACCCTCAAACTAGTGGGCAAGTGGAAGTTTCGAATCGTGGTTTGAAAAGAATCTTGGAGAGGACCGTAGGTGAAAACCGTGCCTCTTGGTCGGACAAACTTGAAGATGCACTTTGGGCCTTCTGTACCGCTTACAAAACACCCATCGGGTGTACTCCTTACAAGCTTGTGTATGGAAAGGTGTGTCATCTCCCGATCGAGCTCGAGCACAAAGCCTATTGGGCCTTGAAGCATGTAAATTTTGACCTTAAGTCCGCGGGTGATCACCGGAAAGTTCAACTCAATGAATTAAATGAACTCCGTGATCAAGCCTACGAGAACTCGTTGATTTATAAGGAAAAGACAAAGAAGATCCATGACTCAAAGATTAAGAACCGCATTTTCAACGTTGGTGATCGAGTCCTTCTTTTCAATTCTAGATTGAAAATCTTCTCGGGGAAACTTAAGACCCGTTGGACCGGTCCATTCACCATTGCCAAAGTTTTTCCATATGGCACCGTCGAGTTATCTCAAACTGACGGACCAAACTTCAAGGTGAATGGACATAGATTGAAACATTATTTTGGAGGAGACATACCATCCATGGTTGTCCCGGATCTCCAAACCTTCCCCATGAACCAATGAATTCGGGGTCGAGTCAAGCTAGCGACTCGGTTAACAAAAACAGTAGCACGCTATATGGGTTTTCACCCGTATTTCTGACTTCTTTCTACTTTCTACCACCCTAGTGTGGGGGAGTTGCCCCGCGCTGTTGTATATAAAGTTTTCAAAAAAAAAAAAAAAAATCAAATAATGGCCGTAGTATTTCCATTTTACGTTCTCAGTTTCGGCATAACCGCCGGTACTTTGAATATTGAGGGCAATATTCATTTCTAGTGTGGGGGGAATTCTCACGAATTTTATCATATGTTTTACCACCCTATTCCCCCATTTTTGGCCAAAATTTTTTTTTGGAGTAAGTGTTTTGCACTTACTCAGCTTACGGTTATCAGTCCGCCATGTCTAATAAACAAAAGGATTGGCTAATCCAGGAGCAAACGGCTCTTGGTAAAGATTTATAAAATCCGTTGACGGCTTGCAATTTGCCCAAAATTGTATGGTGTTCAGCTCACCATATCTTTAATTAGTGAAGAGTTGGCTAGCCCGCAAGTTTATGGCTTGTGGTAAAGGCAGTTGGAAAACCATAATTGGTAATCGACTCACCAAAGATAATATTGATAATTTATCTAAGAGTTGGCTAGTCCAGAAGCAAACGGATTCTGGTAAAGACAAATCAAAACCGTTGAAAGCTGGTGGTTTGCTCAAAATCATATGGTTATCAGTGTACCATAGTTCTTACTTGAACTGAAACATTTGGCTACTCCAGAAGTAATGGCTTTTGGTAAAGAGATTCAAATCCATTAAGTTTTCTCAAAAGATTGCTAGGGACTAGCAATGTTTTAGTGTGGGGGATTTGATGAGTGCTTATCCACTCATCATTTTTGGTCTAATCTGAACTGCAAAACATCTAAAAACACTCCGAAATGCATCAAAATACTGAAAATATCTCAAAATTGTGTTTTATATGTTTCAGATGCAAAATTATCGAAAACAAATGAAAAACAAACAAAGTTTGCACAATTGGCAGTTTCAGTCCCCCGTCTTTCAAAAATTGACAGAAATAGTCCATGAGCACGTATTTTAAAAAGAAAAGTCACCAAAGGTCCTTTTGAAATCATAAGTTGTCATAATTAGTCCTTTGGTGAAAAATTCAAAAGTTTTGAGAAATTACAGTTTTGATCCCTGGATTTTTAAAATTGTCAAGTTTAGTCCTTGGAATTTCACAATTGGCAAAAATGGTCCTCAACTTATTGAGATTCACAAGTTTGACCCTTGGATCACTTTTCAGAAGTTACATGAATGGTCCCTACAATTTCAGATTTTACAGCTTTGGTCCCTGGATTTTTAGAATTACACTTTTGGTCCCTAAGTTGTTAAATGTATCCATTTCTAACCTGGTCCAGTCCAAACCAATTGAACCATCCCTTCCATTTGACCCCAACCCTACCATTTGACCCCCTCACTACCAATAATAAAACGTTTTTTTCACATTTCCCTCCACTCATCTTCCCCTTTCTCTTCAACCCAGAAACCTACAGAACCCTAAATCCCACCATCCCAGACACTCAACCCCTCCCTTCTCCTCTTTACCCAGAATCATCAAAACCCAAAATCACCTTCACCTCTATTACCCAGTTAACCTCAAATCCCAAACCCACTATCCTATTCCACCTCCCCCAAGACCTGCCACCATGGCAATCCCAGCTTAAAAAAAAACCCAGTGGATGGCTAGGATTAAGTTTCATTGATACCTACCTAATCAAAGGCTAAGATTGAATTCAAGAAGCACAAGGATGGAACTTTGGCTGTTTGCACTCACACAGGAAACACAAGATAGTGAAGCTTGAAGACCTAGGCTCAGTAGTATAAATAGATGATGTAGCCATTGTTATAAGGCACCCTTTAGTTTTAGTTTTAAATCAGTGTCATGTTTTTAAATTTTATTGTAATGTTTCTTTTTCTTAATCAATGAAAGTTCCTTTTTTTTACTGTCTTAGTCTTCAAATGTTTAGTTAATGGAATTAAATTTGAATTAGTGAGTTTTATTCTAGCTTTTGTTGAAAGAGGTTCTAAGTTCTAAGTTTTTCTTAAAGCTATCTCAAGAGTTTGGCACCAGTCAAGGGTGTTTGGGTCAGGCTGTTTCTTGGTCAAAAACTAGTTTTTACCCATTTGACTCTTAAAGTCAACCTCTATTTGGGTCATTAGTCAGTTGCAAGGGTGAATTGTGTTCAAGTTATGTGGGAATTAAGTTGAGAAAAAGAAAAGAAAGAGGCTTACTGTAACAGCAGCCACGACTGCTGTTCTCGAACTTATTTTTTCAGCTTATTTAGTTTTCAAAATAAACCAATTTGGTCTTTCTCTAATCCTTTTATTCCCAACTCACTCTAGTTTAATTTTCAAGTCTTGAAATCACTTCTAGTAGCAGTAAAATAACTCTTGAAATCTGTCCTTTGGATCATTTTTTTTGGTTTGCATCAGCATAAAACAGCTCACAGTTGGCTGATATCAGCTTATTTTCAAGCTGTGAGCAGCTTGTTCTTAACCCCAATTAGTGTTTTTAGGACCTTCACTATGCTAACTTTAACATTTTGTAGCTTGTACTTGTTTGGGAGATCTATTTGTGGCTTAAAATTAAGCTCCAACAGGGCTCAATAGGCTGTTTCCAAGCCTGCAAATCAGCATCAGGTCACTCTTTTTCTTTTTATCTTTAGCTTCACAAAGTACAAAGTAGCTTAAATTAAGTATAGTTAGCTCATTAGGTGTCCTTTAGAGCTTATTAGAACATCTTTTAGTGCTTATTCCACTACTTTCTTAGCCTAGGATTTCCCTTAGAGTAACTTATATATCCAACTGCTTTCCCCTTTTTTACCTAGTGCGAGCTTATTGTTTAGCTTAGGGTGAATCTGTTCTGGCTTATTCGTATTCCTCATTAGCTTATCTCAGTAACTCGTGTAGCTTAATTGTAGCTTGTTCAACTGCTTGTCATTGCTTTACTTGGGCTTAACAGTAGCTAAGGGTGTGTTTGGTTTTGAATCTGTCAAAAAGAAGAAGAAAAAAAGAAGAGTTATTTTGTTTAACTGTGGAAATAAGCAGTTCCAACTGCTTATTCTGAAGCTATTTTACAAAAAAATTTCACAAAACTTTTATATTTTTATTGCACTTTTGATTTTCCAAAAGCAGATCTCAAAATAAAAATGTTTCAAAAAAAAAGGGTACCAAGGGGATTCGAACCCTGGTCCCTAAGCTCAACACACTAACACCCCATCCTCAACCATCTGCGCCCTTGGGACTTGTCTCACAAGTTTTTCACAAACAAATCACTTAAGGACTTTTGGGCAGTTTTGTTTATAAGCTAAGTTTGGCTTATTTTGAGCTTATTTTCCAAAGCAGCCCCCACCTTTTTTATTTTTCTTAGGTTCAGCAACCCTTAAAGTACTTTTTGTGAATTTTTCAGATTTTTCTTAAATAGTTTAGTATTTTTAATTAATTAATTAGATTAAAATGGTTTTTAATTCGTAGTAATTATTTTAAAAGTCGAAAAAATTCCCGGCTTTTTCCTAAAATTATTTTTAGTCAAATAGAACGTAGGAAAATTGATTTCACACCCGTAGCCCTTAAATTGCAAAACTTTTACGTTTATGGCTCGGGTGGTTGCCGGTTTTTACGTTTTTTTTGTTTTTGCACCCTAGGACTTAGTGTAGCTTCGTTTTATCATTCCTTAGGCTTAGTGATAGTTTATTTTTAGTTTATTAGGGTTCCCTTGCCTTAATTACTGATTCGTGCCAAACAGTCAAGTCAAAAAGACTTAAAACTGCTCAGACACAAATGCAAATGAAGATCAGAGAATACAGGGGATTCCCGGGTCGTTAAGTCCCAAGGAGACTCAATGGTGTGCAAACACTGATTCAGACGGTAGAATGATCACTAATGATAGCGATCAGAAAGGATTGGGATTGAATATTACACTACTGAAAAAGATTTACAAATAACAGCGACTTAAATGCAAATTAAGAAAATTAAAAAGATAAAAGATATTAAATAAACGCTATCACTATTTTTAAAGTGATGAACGTTTAAAACTTAAAACGAAAAACTTACGTTTAAATTAAAATAACGTAAACGTATAAATGAAAACGTGAAACTTATACAATATAGATCCTAAAAATATGAAAAATACATTTCTACAAACCTAATAATATAAGAAAATTATTAGAAAAGAAAAATTATTTTTACAACTATTTATGTAATTATTATTAATTAAAAACTATTTTAACTATTTAATAAATACTCTAAAATAGAAGAAAATACAAAATAAGGCTAGAAAAATAAACTTAAGACTTAGAAAAATCTAAAATATGATAAAACTAATTTTAAAACAGAAAATATATTTTTTTAGACTTTTTATGCATTTATTATTAATTTAAAACTATTTAAAACTAATTTAAATTATTAAAAATACCAAATAAAAGGAGAAAAATAGGGAAAAATACTTTTTAAGCTTTTTACATTTATCTTAACTTAATAAAATTGAAAAATTATTTTTTTGAGACTTTTCTTAATTATTTGTATTTAAAGCTAATTAAAAAGGATTAAAAACTAATTAAAATTAAGAAAAATAGCAAATGAACTTGGAAAAATCTGAAAATTTCAGGAAAAGCTTAAAATAAAGTAAGGAATATAAGAAAAATATAAAAACAGGAGGTTGTTTGGCAGAATCTGAAACTGATGAGTAAGTGCTTATTGAAATAAGCACTTACATAAGCAAATGGAGTTCAAAAGCCACCAAACTGATATGGAAGGTTGAACAAGCTAAAATAACCCTAAAGCAATTAAAAACAACACCCCATGACCTCTGGATACAAGCTAGAACAGATTTGAGGTGCTGAGATATAAGCTTAAAAACAGTGTAGGGGTTGCTACTTCAAGCCAAGAATTAAGCAATCAAATAAGCTAGATACTGAAAACAAATTATGGGGGCCTAAAGTTGACCTGGGTGACTAGCTAAATCCCAAATCTCAGACTTGGACAAGCTCAAAGGAGCCCTGTGCACCAGCTGCAATAACTGAGAAAATCTCAGTGTTAGCTGAGACAGTGAGCAGGGCAACTAGACCCATGTTCACAAGCTTGTTTGAGGCTTTTAGAAAAATGATAAAAATCAGTAAAAATAGTAGTAACAAACTAGACCAAGAGAGGTTTTTAGAACTACAAATTTCACAAAATAAGACCCAAAAATGAATCCTAGAAAAATCCTTGCAGTTGGCTCAAAATAGCATTTTCCAAGTTTTGACTTTTGATGAAAAACTGAAATGTTGACCTTTTTGAGCTTTGATCTTGATTTAATGACTGATAATGGTATATTGATAAGGAATGAAGTTAACAAAAGCAAAGTTATGAAATTCTAAACACAAAAACAAGATTTGGACTTGCTACAAATCCAACAGTGGCCTGTTAAAGATCAAAGGCATGGATTTTGACTTTTGAGGTGTTGCAGACCAAAGTTAAGACAGATATGAGCATACATTAGCTAAGAAAACATGAACCAATAGAAACCTACTCTTGCAAGACCCTCTAACACCGTAATTGCAGTCAAACCAAACACCCTCTTAAAACATTGCATAGAACTCAAAACTAATCTAAATACTGATCCAACTTGATTTCTTGATTACACTAAGCTTATCTAACCTAAATAAAACTATTTGAGCAATTGTGAACTGAAATTGAACACAGGTAAAGATATAGGCTTACTATGCAAATTGGATGAAAAGCTAACAGTGAGAAGCTCACTCACAGGTACCCCACTTGCTTGCAGGCTAAACCAAGACCCATGACTACACTACCCTAACCTATTCCAACCCAAACAAACTTCTGCAACACCCATTAACAGCTTCCATTCCAATTTTTAGTTCCTGTTGACTTTCCTTGACCAAATCACAAAATTGCTTAAAACTGATTAATAACCTTACCAAAGCTTAAGATAAGCTTAAATAAGCTTCTTTGATTTAAACAAAAGATTATGAGAAGCTTGAATGCAAATTTTTAAACTTGAAAATCTCCACAGTACACAGTAAATTTGAAATTCATATAAAACTTGAAGTAAAGTTCACAAACACATTACAAGGACATTTTAACATAAATGTGATACTTAAGACACTGAAATTACAACATTTAAACTAAGCTACAATATTTATAAAAAAAACGACATTAAGGAAAAAATAAGAAAACTAGCTACTGTCTTCTTGCTTCCCTTTTCCTTTCTTTTATACTACCACTTGTTTCCCCTTGACTTTCTGAGATAATCCCACCACCATTGGATGAGTTTGAGTGAAGATTGACCATAGGATCATTTTGGCGGGAAAAAGGGATATATGGCAGTTGAGGCTTGAGTGAGGGAAATGGTGAGGCAATTAATGTTATTTGGAGTTGTGTTGAGGTGAGGGGACAAGGGGAAGAAAAGGTGAGGAGGGGGGGTTGAGATATGGTGAGTGATTTCAGGGATATAGGCATCAAGTGGGGAGGAGAAGACAATGGCGCCAAAAGGGGATGGGTTTGACTGTTGTGGTTTGACCAGGCAGATATAATAATAGGGGGTCCAAAATGCATAAGTGACAGGGGTCCAAGGCTAGGCAGGGGTTCAAATTAGTATTAAAGGGCTTAAAATGACAAGGACTAATGTGTAATTTCTGAAAACTCAAGGACCATTCCTGCCAATTCTGTAAAGTTGCTCAAAGGACTAAAAATGACAAAGTTTAATAATGCAAGGACCAAAGTTGCCATTTTCAGATTTTCCAGGGACCAATTCTGCCAATTTTCAAACTTGGAGGACCAAACTTGTAATTTTCTCAAACTTTTGATATTTTTCACCAAAGGACTAAATTTGACAAGTTATGATTTAAAAAGGACCTTTGGTGATTTTTCTTTTGAAATTTTGACTCAGGGACTATTTTTGACAATTTTTGAAACTTGGGGGACTAAAACTGCAATTTTTGCAAATTTGATACGTTTTTCATCTGATTTTGATATTTTTGCATTTAAACACATAAAACACTGATTTGTGATATTTTGATCATTTTGATGTGTTTCTGATTGTTTTCAGATGATTTTGCAGTTTATAATGTACAAAAATGATGAGTATTTAGACACTCATCAATCCCCCACACTGAGATATTGCTAGTCCCTAGCAATGATTTGAGAAAACATAATGGATTTTAAACTCTTTACCAAAAGCCATTACTTCTGGAGTAGCCAAATGTTTCAGTTCAAGTAAGAACCATGGTACACTGATAACCAATGTGATTTTGAGCAAATCCATAAGCTTTAAACGGATTTGATTAGTCTTTACCAGAAGCCGTACCCTTCTGGACTAGCCAACTCTTAGATAAATTATCAGAATTATCTTTGGTGAGCTGATTACCAATTATGGTTTTTCCACTGCCTTTACCACAAGCCATAATCTTGCGGGCTAGCCAACTCTTCACTTTTAGGATATGGTGAGCTGAATACCATACAATTTTGGGCAAATTGCAAGCCATATAAACGGATTTGATATATCTTTACCAAGAGCCGTTTGCTCCTGGATTAGCCAATCCTTTTGTCTTACAGACAATGGCGGACTGATAACCAAATGAGTAAGTGTAAAACACTTACTCCAAAAAAAATTTTGGCCAAAAACGGGGGAATTGGGTAGATAATATATGAAATTCGTGAGAATTCCCCCCCACACTTAGAAATGAATATTGCCCTCAATATTCAAAGTACCGGCGGTTATGCCGAAACAAAGAACGTAAAAGGGAAATATTACGGCCATTATTTGAAAGATTTTAGATATATAACATGTGGGGCATTACCCCCACACTTAGGTGGTAGAAAGGGGTAAGAAGACAGAAATATGGGTGAAAACCCATATAGTGTGTGCTACTGTTTTTGATTTCCGAGTCGCTAGCTTGACTCGACCCCGCATTAATTGGTTCATGGGGAAGCAAAGTGGAAGAAACAATCTCCATCGGACTTTCATTCAAGATGTTTGGATAAACATATGAAGCACGTGAAAGTTCCACACCGATGAGATATATAGAGACAGACCCGGCTCACAGATGATAATGAAAATGCCAGGGTCAAAGATAGTGTCCTCACTCCCGAAGGAGTGAAGAAGAGAAGAAGTCACATCATATGTGAGAAATGGAAGAAAGATGTTGATAACAATTAAGATCCATTCGTCATCCTCAAATGTAGACATATCGGGAGGAAGGGTGAAGGTAGTATCATCAATAAGCAAACTCTTATGATAGAGTACACCTTCCTCCGAGCCAATATCATCCTCAAGATCAAAGTAGAAATGATCATATTCCGGAGGAGATATGTCATGAGAGAGTTCACCGGAGAACTCTTCATGAAGAGAATCATTGGAAAAAGCCTCAAGCTCGGGCTTGTCCAATGTAGAGTCACTATCCACAACGGGGATAGGAGATGAAGCTGACTTAGCACAGAATGATTCGATCTTAGAAACGAGGAGATTTATATTGAACAATTGTTCACGAAGTATCTCGTCCTCAATTTCCAGATCATCAGAATTTCTCACTTCCTCTAAGCTAACTAGCTCAGAAGGTAGCTCCTCGACATAATCGATGTCTCCATAGGATAAAGAATCGTCAAACGAAGTACAATCGTTATCAGAATCGGAGAACATCTCGACATGATCATATGGAATGTCAAGAGGAGGAGAAGAATCATCATTAAGAGGCTCATCACACATATTACCGGAGATAACCTCGGACTCACTTGGGGTTGGAACAAGGCTCTCAACACTAGACGATTCCATTTCTGGAATAGTGCTAGAAGGCTCGTCCCCCATTATAAGAGAGTCTTTGGAAGTAATAAAAGGTAAGATAGGTGTGATAGCAATAGACTGAGGGAGTTGAGAAATTATATCTTTCCAAGGAATAACACTCTCCTCGTCACAATCATAGTATTCCCTCATTTGAATACTATCCTCATCATCATCGTCATCATATCTGATTCTGATATTCATCTGCTGAAGCTTACACACCATTCTTTT
Source organism: Chrysanthemum seticuspe (assembly GCA_019973895.1). NCBI lineage: Eukaryota > Viridiplantae > Streptophyta > Magnoliopsida > Asterales > Asteraceae > Chrysanthemum > Chrysanthemum seticuspe. Next base: position 34,713,345 of record BPTQ01000009.1, read on the forward strand.
CATTTGTAGTTTCTTTAGAATGCGTATTTCTTCAGAACTTTGAGGAAGATTACACTCCTCGTAATCATTGAAATGCTGTGAAGGCTCAGAAGTCTGATGACTGATGGAATACTGTGGGGGTTGGAAATTGTCAAAACCGGGAGAATTGGAATTTTGAAAATTTTGATTCATCGGCTGACATTCAAAAGTCGCATGAGGACCCCCGCAATTCTCACAACAGAGATAATTGGGAGAATAACTTTCACCAAAGTTCTGATTGTAACATGGTTCCGGCTCATAGACAAGCGGAACCTGTGGTGGACAATCAAAACCGTAATGAGAATCATTCCCACAAAACTCGCATGAGTAGGATTCGTACTTGGGGCTGTGGAGGTAGGTAGGAAAAATCGGGTGTTTCATTTGAAATGGGATCGGGATTACCTGACAAACTTGTCTCCGAAACCCACATTGGTACATCGCCGACAATTTCCACCGTTAAATGGACCTCCACACCAGGAACATGTCAAATACATGACATAGAGAATTAAACAGATAAGAGGGATAAGAGATGAAGAATTAAACTGTATAGAGGATAAGGAATGGAGAATTAAACAGGTTTGAGGATAAAGAAATGTAGAATTAAACAGATTAGAGGATAAAGATGGATATTTTTGAATTTTTGAAAAACATGAAGATAAAAACAAAGAATGAAAATATTTTTGGCGTTTTTAACACTTCAGAAAAAGTGTTAATGAACTTTTTGGAGTATTTGAAAACTTTACAAAAAACTTTTTACAAAAGATGGGATATGCACAAGAATGGATCTGAAAAAGGCTAAACACACGCTAAAGCCTCCCCGGCAGCGGCGCCAAAATTTTGATTCGTGCCAAACAGTCAAGTCAAAAAGACTTAAAACTGCTCAGACACAAATGCAAATGAAGATCAGAGAATACAGGGGATTCCCGGGTCGTTAAGTCCCAAGGAGACTCAATGGTGTGCAAACACTGATTCAGACGGTAGAATGATCACTAATGATAGCGATCAGAAAGGATTGGGATTGAATATTACACTACTGAAAAAGATTTACAAATAACAGCGACTTAAATGCAAATTAAGAAAATTAAAAAGATAAAAGATATTAAATAAACGCTATCACTATTTTTAAAGTGATGAACGTTTAAAACTTAAAACGAAAAACTTACGTTTAAATTAAAATAACGTAAACGTATAAATGAAAACGTGAAACTTATACAATATAGATCCTAAAAATATGAAAAATACATTTCTACAAACCTAATAATATAAGAAAATTATTAGAAAAGAAAAATTATTTTTACAACTATTTATGTAATTATTATTAATTAAAAACTATTTTAACTATTTAATAAATACTCTAAAATAGAAGAAAATACAAAATAAGGCTAGAAAAATAAACTTAAGACTTAGAAAAATCTAAAATATGATAAAACTAATTTTAAAACAGAAAATATATTTTTTTAGACTTTTTATGCATTTATTATTAATTTAAAACTATTTAAAACTAATTTAAATTATTAAAAATACCAAATAAAAGGAGAAAAATAGGGAAAAATACTTTTTAAGCTTTTTACATTTATCTTAACTTAATAAAATTGAAAAATTATTTTTTTGAGACTTTTCTTAATTATTTGTATTTAAAGCTAATTAAAAAGGATTAAAAACTAATTAAAATTAAGAAAAATAGCAAATGAACTTGGAAAAATCTGAAAATTTCAGGAAAAGCTTAAAATAAAGTAAGGAATATAAGAAAAATATAAAAACAGGAGGTTGTTTGGCAGAATCTGAAACTGATGAGTAAGTGCTTATTGAAATAAGCACTTACATAAGCAAATGGAGTTCAAAAGCCACCAAACTGATATGGAAGGTTGAACAAGCTAAAATAACCCTAAAGCAATTAAAAACAACACCCCATGACCTCTGGATACAAGCTAGAACAGATTTGAGGTGCTGAGATATAAGCTTAAAAACAGTGTAGGGGTTGCTACTTCAAGCCAAGAATTAAGCAATCAAATAAGCTAGATACTGAAAACAAATTATGGGGGCCTAAAGTTGACCTGGGTGACTAGCTAAATCCCAAATCTCAGACTTGGACAAGCTCAAAGGAGCCCTGTGCACCAGCTGCAATAACTGAGAAAATCTCAGTGTTAGCTGAGACAGTGAGCAGGGCAACTAGACCCATGTTCACAAGCTTGTTTGAGGCTTTTAGAAAAATGATAAAAATCAGTAAAAATAGTAGTAACAAACTAGACCAAGAGAGGTTTTTAGAACTACAAATTTCACAAAATAAGACCCAAAAATGAATCCTAGAAAAATCCTTGCAGTTGGCTCAAAATAGCATTTTCCAAGTTTTGACTTTTGATGAAAAACTGAAATGTTGACCTTTTTGAGCTTTGATCTTGATTTAATGACTGATAATGGTATATTGATAAGGAATGAAGTTAACAAAAGCAAAGTTATGAAATTCTAAACACAAAAACAAGATTTGGACTTGCTACAAATCCAACAGTGGCCTGTTAAAGATCAAAGGCATGGATTTTGACTTTTGAGGTGTTGCAGACCAAAGTTAAGACAGATATGAGCATACATTAGCTAAGAAAACATGAACCAATAGAAACCTACTCTTGCAAGACCCTCTAACACCGTAATTGCAGTCAAACCAAACACCCTCTTAAAACATTGCATAGAACTCAAAACTAATCTAAATACTGATCCAACTTGATTTCTTGATTACACTAAGCTTATCTAACCTAAATAAAACTATTTGAGCAATTGTGAACTGAAATTGAACACAGGTAAAGATATAGGCTTACTATGCAAATTGGATGAAAAGCTAACAGTGAGAAGCTCACTCACAGGTACCCCACTTGCTTGCAGGCTAAACCAAGACCCATGACTACACTACCCTAACCTATTCCAACCCAAACAAACTTCTGCAACACCCATTAACAGCTTCCATTCCAATTTTTAGTTCCTGTTGACTTTCCTTGACCAAATCACAAAATTGCTTAAAACTGATTAATAACCTTACCAAAGCTTAAGATAAGCTTAAATAAGCTTCTTTGATTTAAACAAAAGATTATGAGAAGCTTGAATGCAAATTTTTAAACTTGAAAATCTCCACAGTACACAGTAAATTTGAAATTCATATAAAACTTGAAGTAAAGTTCACAAACACATTACAAGGACATTTTAACATAAATGTGATACTTAAGACACTGAAATTACAACATTTAAACTAAGCTACAATATTTATAAAAAAAACGACATTAAGGAAAAAATAAGAAAACTAGCTACTGTCTTCTTGCTTCCCTTTTCCTTTCTTTTATACTACCACTTGTTTCCCCTTGACTTTCTGAGATAATCCCACCACCATTGGATGAGTTTGAGTGAAGATTGACCATAGGATCATTTTGGCGGGAAAAAGGGATATATGGCAGTTGAGGCTTGAGTGAGGGAAATGGTGAGGCAATTAATGTTATTTGGAGTTGTGTTGAGGTGAGGGGACAAGGGGAAGAAAAGGTGAGGAGGGGGGTTGAGATATGGTGAGTGATTTCAGGGATATAGGCATCAAGTGGGGAGGAGAAGACAATGGCGCCAAAAGGGGATGGGTTTGACTGTTGTGGTTTGACCAGGCAGATATAATAATAGGGGGTCCAAAATGCATAAGTGACAGGGGTCCAAGGCTAGGCAGGGGT
>BPTQ01000009.1:34717157-34785610 GCA_019973895.1 Chrysanthemum seticuspe
CAAATGATGCAAAATACTCTAAACTCATTCAAACCCAAAAACCTTATGAAAACCACTAGAAATCCAAGAACATGAAAGATGAGTGATCAAACCATGGCTCTTGATACCATTTGTAAGATATTGGATTTCACAAACACATCACATAACAATATATGGTTTGAATTAGATAGAGTTTAGAGAGAGAAAGTAGAGATGGGAGCCTTTCTAGAGAGAGAAAGTAAAACAAAAGAAAGAAGGTTAGATTTAGTGAAAGGTCCAACCCTCTACCTTGGGAGGTAGAGGGTATTTATAGTTACAAACTAAACGTCCTCCTTCGGAATGTGGATCAGGCATACAGTGAGTAAAGACCCGTCCGTCCTCCACGGTGTTACTCTAAACTAAATAACTAATAAATAACGTAATGTCTACGAGCTAACATATGCTAGACTAGAGTTGGGGTGACCGACTCTTCACTATGGATTTTCCAATTCCTAACATGATATAAGCATGATGTCATGCAATGGGTTATGGGTCAAGCTCCATGGGTCATGGGCTTTGGGGTGTACCCAACTACATTCAATGTATTTGCCCAATGGGTTATGATACTTAAGTTTCTACCCATTTATATTACCCAATATACTACATACTAGTTATGTGTATATTTTACCCAAATATGTAAACACTAGTTGTTGTACATATGTAATATTAAATCATAAAATCACTTATACTTGTTTTAGTGTTTTATGTGAAAATGTGAATATGTTAGAAACTATTAGTTCAAACCATTTACGTATTTTATTTGTTTCGTTAAAATGATTTTACGTTTGTTATCGACAAAACATTAGAAGATCGTAAAATATAAATAAACATTTTTACGGCTTATTTGTATTAACAGGTCTAAACAACCTAGAGCATCGATTCTAACACAGTTGGTCAAATCGCACAAGTAGAAAGGGTCGCCAGTTGGTCATATCTTAGCCTTCCCATCTCAGTCCGCTCACCTAGGGTCAGTTTGTCATATCTCCTAGGCAATTGGCCTATACCGCCATTCAAAACTACCGAACCTAGGGTGGCTACCAATAAACTATGCATGCATACACTTAGAAATAATTGTACGGAAGTAAAGTAAACGCAAAAAAAACAATTAAGGAATCATAACTAGGCCAGCACCAAAAGGTGCTTAGCCGCTCATATTAATCATGAAAATCAATTCAATATTCAATGGTACGAAATACATGAATTGAAAGTAAAAGAAATATAAAACGCTAATGCTTATCGTAGGGGAGTGATTTCTCCCTTGGAGACAGCTCCGTATGCTCCTCTACACCTGCCTTGAGCTTTTTCCCACGTTCTCTGAGTGTTGTGTGTGGAATGGAATGATTGGAAATGCTGGAATTCGTGGGGTATTTATAGGCCATATATGGGTTACGGCGTAACCAATATAGGAGTTACGCGTAACCTTCTATTTCTTCGAATAATGCACTAGATCTGCTGGTTACAGCGTAACCTTATGAGTGGTTACGCCGTAGTCTTCAATAAACTCGGTTACGTCGTAAGAGATGCAGTAGTTACGGCGTAAGTAACAGCGGCGTGGAACCTCATTTGACCTAATGTAGTTACGTCGTAACCTTTGAGAAGAGTTACGCCGTAACCTTATGATAAGTTGGTTTTCTGAGTCACGCAATAGCTACGGCGTAATGTGAGAGACGAGTTACGCCGTAACTTCTTCAAAATAGCATACTGTGATAAATCTTTAGATATTTCTACAGTTCCGCGTCTCTTTAGCTCCAATGCTCGTAATTTACTTGAAAGTGGAAAACAATGGAAAATAAGCGTAAATCCATATAAATGATATAAATTACAAGTATTATCAGGGAAAATTGACACTTAATATTCAGGACTATTTGATGTTATCAAATTTCCCCCACTTGAACTCTACTTGCCCTCAAGTAGACCTTATTAGATAGATTCCTAAAAAGATATCTCCCATAACCTGGAAAATATGAGTTTACAAATCCCTTATGCCAGAATAAAACAAATCCGAACACCTCACGAAAGGGGAACAAAACACTCAAATCTCTCAACTATTCTAAGTGTCAATTTTGGGGTGATCACTCAATTGCACAGTCATAGCATGTATTCTATTATAAGCTTGACGGTTACACAAATCTCCACCACTAGAGTTAAGGGCTAAACAATTCTCGAAGGCAATATGGGTAGACACGACAAAGGTTAAGGGGTGACTCGTCATTACTAACATGTCACGGCGAAGTGGACAAAATCAATGATACATGACCAAATCCATGGCCAAGACACCAAAGATTGCTCGTTGCATCACCTAGACACGCTTCATGACTAAAGGGTAGGATAAGACATGGGATATATAAATGGTGTAAAAGAAAAAACAAGCAGGTAGTCTAAATCTATAACTAAGTCATCACCACTTACCGTCCGCCCAAAGTTCAAGCTTTGACGTCAAGAAACCGGATCATGAAATGCAAGGTAGATGTGTCATTAGAGGACGTCGTGATGGGCACACTACCTTTTCTCCAACTGTTGGTAAAACTACCAACTCCAATCTTCAAATGTGACCGAGGTGGCCTCCTCGATACTAAATCCATAAAGCTCATACTACAGTGCTTATAACATCGCACTTTACAATAACATAATACCTCCTACATATATTTTTTTTCGAATCATTTTTTTTATCAACATAACAATAATAACTAACATAATATCCCCCCACTTGAGATGGGAATTCGGGGGGTCTTCAATGATCTTCAGAAATGTTGTCGATGAAAGCGTGATTTCCGAACCTTTCCACTCGAACCTTGAACTTAGGCAAATGATGGCTTCCCAATCACAAATAAAGACTACAGGGTAGGCTAACGTGTATAGGTGTATCGAAACAATATATCGGGTTAACAAAATGAAAGGAAAGTCTTAGAAGGGTGTATCTAGGGGTATCTTGCACTAAAGATGAGTGCAACAAAAGGGTTTCACATGGGGGTCGAAAAGTCCAGGTGACTAATCGATAGACTCACAATGGTAGGCTGTTTGGGTGATAATCCTATAATATTGCCTTCTAAAACTGGAAAGTCCAAGTACATCGAGCTAACTCAGCATACCTCGTCTATGGTCTCGAAATGATGCAAAGGCCAAGTTCTAAAATTTACAAGCTACCGGCACACTCATAATTTGGTGGATTTGGGGTAAAATATTGGAAATGGATAAGGCTAATCTCACCATATAATATCAAGGGTTGTATGTGCTCGGCTAAGGTCTAATCTAGTTAGGTTAAGAAAAACATGTCAAAATTTTAAAAATGGCATAATTTTTCAAAATAAACTAGAAAAATGAGGGCGAAATAATGTTCAAGAGATAATTCTACTCCCGTCCCCCCACTTGAATTGTACAAAGTCCCTTTTGTACTAAGCATTAAATAAAGGTGAAGAGAAAGGTAGAGTTAGAGCGAGAAATTCCCTGAAATTTGCTCCATAAAGAAGGAAGGCCCATGAAAAAGAGACGTGCCTTCGTATAAGCATCATGAACAAACTTCAATCCCTGAAATCACACTACCGGCAAGAATAATTCTAAAAAAAATGAAAAATGAAAAATGAAAAATGAAAAATTAAAAACAAACCTAACTCACTTTCGTAGGAATCACGGTTGCATTTAGCGAATGCAACAAGCCTTTTAAACCACTTGGTGTCCCAAGTGGACGAGTGAAGTCTCATGAGGGTTTACAGGGAACACACCCACAAAGTTCATTTAAAATACTAATGCAAGGTTACTGTGTTTTAAAATGAAAGAATTAAACTAGAGGAAGGTTACGTCGTAACTTTTGAGGGATTTATGCCGTAACTGGCAAAACCTGGTATAAGCTGCAAAGCGAGTGGTTACGGCGTAACCACTGAGATAGTATTACGCCGTAATTGGTAATGCGTCGAGAATTCTGCTGCTAAAGGTTGGTTACGGCGTAATCACCAAGATGAGTTACGCCATAACTCTGTTCAGATCAGCAAACTGCAGCAGCAATTACTTCCCCGTTTCCTGCAAAAATAGTTAGAAAACACAAAAACCTACAGAAATTAAATAAAACAAAATAAAGGGATAATTCGGGTTGTCTCCCGAAAGAGCACTTTTCTTTATTTACGAGTCTTTAAGTTAGACTCAGAGCCGCCGGGCTTCTATGGGGGCCTTTGGATCTGGCCCACTTCCACCACTCGTTGGCACTCATTCATCCAATTGTCGAACCTTTTTTTCCTTGTAGAATTACTGATTCCATCTGTTCCAAACTTATGTGAAAGCCATTTATCACATGATTTTCCCCGGTCATCATCTTCAGTAAAAAGGCTACTAGTAATACTGATGCTGGATCTTGCACCGTTTATTGTGTCAGTAAGATTATTGTACTTATACTGCTTAACCAGCCCCTCATGGATTTTTGAGTTCCCAAATCTTATTTTGTACCAATCTTCCAATGCTAATTCCATATCATGTCTCTCTCCCTTATGAGGTTATATCCATTAATTCGCCTTTCTTTCACATTTTTGAGGACGAGTAAACGGTGTCCATGCTATCACTGATTCGCTATCCTTGGTTGACATCAAGTTGCTAAAATGTTTGTTTGGAACCGAAGTCTCCTCAATGCTATTGATAATTTCTTCATGTTCCTGCTTACAATTATCAATATTCTCTCTACTATCATCAGGAATAAGATTAGAGTGTGGAGTGGGATCTAGCGATTGAACATTAAAAACATCAACATTATTTGAACATTCAATTTTTGTTTTTAAATGCTCTTTCATACTAAAATTTATTCGTTCATTTTCAGTTCCCAAAGAAATTTGTTTTTCAAAAACTTTAATCTGGGCCCTACAAGTGGCCAGAAAAGGTCTTCCAACAATTAAGTTGTACGCCTCCTGCTTCCCCATGTCAATAACTACAAAATCAGTCGGGAAGAAAAATTTTCCAATTTTTAAAAGCACATTATTCACAATTCCTCTCGGCACAGCTTTAGAGGAATCAGCCATTTCTATCATAATAGTTGTTTCTTTTAAATTGGTAAGTTTGATTTTTTCAAATAAAGTGGTAGAGATAAGGTTTACCCCCGCCCCTAAATCAGCTAATGCGGGAATCTTAATGTTACCAATAGTGCATGGGAGAAGAAAACTTTCCTGGTATTGCTGCTTTTCAGGAAGTTGGCTTGGTAGGACCTCGTCGTATTTTGATTTATCATCCTCTCTTAGGTAGTTAATCCCGGAAAGATCATTAGTGATAGAGGATGTGCACTGCTCTTTCTTTGCTTTTTCTTGCGCAAATATGGCCTTGCAGGCAATGGCTTTAGCATTACTTGTTTCAAGGTTTTTAGCCAATTGCCCAATTTGTTTTTTGAGGTTTTTAATCGCAGCATCTTGGTTACGTAGGTTCATATTGGTGTCCTCCTTCACCTTGACCATCCAGTCCTTGAGTTTATCTCCCTTTTTTGTAGATTCTTCGATGTGCCTGTGCATTATTTCTTCAAGGCTAGGTTTAGGAGGATTGTTGTTGATTTTTGTGTAGAACCCAGGGGATTTTTCTCGATATCTGGGCTAGTTATTATTGTTGTTGTTGAAAGGGGATTCTCTTCCATATTTAACTTCTCCGATCCTTTTAACTTCTTCGTTGGAGGAACATTCTTTAAAAGGTGGAGTCCCGTTTCGCTCTACTTGACTGGAATGCACATTTTCCTTGAGCTTCTTCATTTCTCTTCCAAGGCTTTCTAATTTGTTGTTTATTGCTACAAGGCCTTCCATATCTCCATTCTTACTTCGGTTGCTCCCTCCATTATGCCATTTGTGAGAGTGGTCTGCCATTTTTTGAATAGTTTCTAAAGCCAGAATGGGTGTCATACTAGGAATCGGCCCTTGAGAATCAATCATTTGTCTTGAGGAGATGTTTAGACCCTTGTATAAGACGTTCACCTTTTGTTGGCTGTTGAGATCTTGAGTAGGGCATTTGTATAACAATTCGTTGTATCTTTCCCAAGCTTTGTATAACGTTTCATCACCCTCTTGCTTGAAGTTATGGATTTCTTCCAATTGCTTAGCCGTCTTTGATGGAGGACAATATCTCTGAATGAAACACTTTTTTAAGATAGGCCAAGTGTTGACAGTCCCAGCAGGTAATCGATCAACCCATCTTTTTTCAGCTCATGTAAGAGAAATAGGGAATACTCGTAACATTATAGCATCGTGTGAGACTCTGGGAATCTTGCATAGGCTGACAATGTACTCGACGTTGTCTACATGTTCATGGGCATCATCGGTGATGCTTCCAGAGAAGGGATTTGCACGTAATTCCCTCATGAATTGAGGTTTGATTTCGAATTGAGCATCTTCTGCTATAGCTGGCCTAACAATCCCTGGTCCTTGTTCTTCTCTTGTTAATACCAAATATTCCTCAAGAGTGAGGTCATCAATGTTAACAACTTCCATGGTACCTGAAAACTTGAAATGTGATCGTGAGAAAAGTTTAAAACGAAATGAAAGACTTAATATCAATCCTAAAATAACTCCCTGGCAACGGCGCCAAAAACTTGATGCAGGTTTTACTGACCAGGTCTTAATATTTATAGTGTCTCGTTATACCTATGGTCTACCCTAGTGCACTAACGGGTAGTGTACCCGGTCGTGTGTAGTGTAGTAAACGGTAAAGCCAAGGTCGTCCCAAGAGCTATGTGTGTTGGATTATTACTAAGTCTAGGTGTCAAAGATTAATAATGGTTTCGATAGGGATTTAATTAATTAAACTACTAATGCAGAATAAAGCAAATAAAAGCAAATAAAGGATAAAGGGAAATCAATAGAGGAGAGTGGTGCTAACCTAGTTAATCCTCCTAGCTAGTTATTTCTACGTCTACTTACTTCCAATTACTTCAGGTGGGGTCAAAGTCGAGAGGACAACATTTGGTCAATTCGCCCTAACCTATCAACAAAGATGCCACCACAGGAGAAGTCAGGTGTCCTTTCATAAGTCATGTTGTTCCTGGTCCCCTAAGCCAAGTCATTAAGTACCGCTACATGCTAGATTTATAATAGTGAATTCCCGGCCGTTAGGAACTTAGGCACGCACCCCCTAATTCTTACGCTCATCCAAACGATAGGTGATCAGTTGGTCAAATCGAACAAGTAGAAAGGGTCTTCAGTTGGTCATATCTTACCCTTCCCATCTCAGTCCGCTCACCTAGGGTCAGTTGGTCATATCTCCTAGGCAATTGGCCTCTACCGCCATTCAAAACTACCGAACCAAGGGTGGCTACCAATAAACTATGCATGCATACACTTAGAAATAATTGTACGGAAGTAAAGTAAACGCAAATAAAACAATTAAGGAATCATAACTAGGCCAGCATCAAAAGGTGCTTAGCCGCTCATATTAATCATGCAAATCAATTCAATATTCAAAGGTACGAAATACATGAATTGAAAGTAAAAGAAATATAAAACGCTAATGCTTATCGTAGGGGAGTGATTTGTCCCTTGGAGACAGCTCCGTATGCTCCTCTAGACCTGCCTTGAGCTTTTTCTCACGTTCTCTGAGTGTTGTGTGTGGATTGGAATGATTAGAAATGCTGGAATTCGTGGGGTATTTATAGGCCAGATCTGGGTTACGGCATAACCAATATAGGAGTTACGCCGTAACCTTCTATTTCTTCGAATAATGCACTAGATCTGCTGGTTACGGCGTAACCTTATGAGTGGTTACGCCATAGTCTTCAATAAACTCGGTTACTTCGTAAGAGATGCAGTAGTTACGGTGTAAGTAACAGCGGCGTGGAACCTCATTTGACCTAATGTAGTTACGTCGTAACCTTTGAGAAGAGTTACGCCGTAACCTTATGATAAGTTGGTTTTCTGAGTGACGCAATAGTTACGGCGTAATGTGAGAGACGAGTTACGCCGTAACTTCTTCAAAATAGCATACTGTGATAAATCTTTAGATATTTCTCCAGTTCCGCGTCTCTTTAGCTTCAATGATCGTAATTTACCTGAAAGTGGAAAACAATGGAAAACAAGCGTAAATCCATATAAATGATATAAATTACAAGCATTATCGGGGGAAATTGACACTTAATATTCAGGACTATTTGATGTTATCAGAGGCAATTGCAACAATCGGAAAAAGACGGAAATCAGTACATCTTGATGTACACGATATTCTTTACGCATGAAGAAATCTATTTACTAACTCAAGTTTTACAGATCGCACTTCCTCCTTAAAGAGGATTGGAAGAAGTTGAGGGTTGAGAAAGATAACTCAGATGTGTACTAACATAATGAATCTCAGATAGAGAAAACGGACCAAGGGGAATTTCCCTTTTTCAATTGGAGTTCCATAGTGGAAGGAAGGTAAGGAGTTAGAGTTTGAAGGCGAGGACTAGCTCATAGGAGCGAAGTCACTCTACCAGAGGGAGAGGAATGAGTACTCTCTCACCTCCTTAAAGAAGATAGAGGGATTCTCTATTACTGCTATAATTATATGAGGAGGGACGAGCAAGGTCGTCCATACATTCTATTTTGCTGAATAGTGGGAGGTGAACAGGTTAGGTAGGACTACTAAAAACCACTCTGATATAGACACGGGATCTATTTCCAAGGTTTCGACTACGGCGTAGCTTATCGATCGGTGAAGAGGACCTAACGGATAGTAGGTGTTTCTCGAAGGACGAGAGAACGATTAGATGGTTGTCCCAAGGAACGCGGTTCAGGTTACTCCTTAGGATTTCAAGATTTCTGTTGAGCATGGGATTTCTACTGGACGGAAAGTCTAGGAAGTTCAGAGTATGGCTCTGTTATAAATGGTTCATTGCCACTAGCAATCAGTCGGTCGACTTAGCACGATACTTAGGTTAAAGGCGGAAAGTACGACTCCTAAAGAGAGTATTGATTACTAATGTCAACCAGTCGATTGACCCATTATTGCACTTGTTACTCAACGCAGGAAGGTACAATATTCGAATCCAAAGTCCCAGTTCCCAAAAGAAGTTCGACTACCAATCGATATCCAATCAACTCCTAAATACGAGTGGACGTTAACGGCTCTAGATAGGTCTACTAAAGAATTTTGCTTCGATGGAGTGTAAGATACAACATCGATAGAACAGCGTAGGTAGTACCGTAATCGGTGGTATGATGCCAGCAGGCTAACAAAACAATGTTGAAAGTCCAACATTGTTAGGCAACATTGACGGAATAATATCTACAGGATAACCTCGGTGAACAACTTCACTAAAACAGGTCGTTAGAATGTTATTGATAGGAACACCTCAATAGAGGATAAGGTATAACACCAACTGCACGTAAGGTACAACCTTAACAGAGGGTCGTGGATGAAGCAACGTCGACAAAACATTATCGGTTTAGGAAATGAACAACGTCGACTAGATAACGTCGTTTAAATCAACATCGAGTAAAAGGTAACGTTTCCGAAGATTGAACAACAATCGATTCAAGACTAGGCTTGAGGTAGAAGTGTCGGTAATAGGATTATCAACGAAGTGAGGCTAAATGACAAATCCAACAAGATTACTTAATGAAACGTGCAGAATGATAATTCCAATGGGTTTACTAACGAAACAAGGCCGAATTACAATTCAAAATCGAATACCGATTCGAGGTCGGATGATGATCTTAACAAGTCTATCAACGAAACGGGGCTGAATAATAATTTGAGGCCAAAAGATAATTCGAAGTTAAATGATGAGTTATCAACTCGGAACGAGGTCTAAAATCAGAAAATCAAACCATCCTGATTGGTGCAAAACCGTCAAGTTTTCTCACGCGAGCTAGCCACTTGTGAATGGCTAACCGTAAGGAACTTAAAACAGCTCAAACACCAAATGCAATTTAGATCAGGAGAATACAGTGGATTCCCGGGTCGTTAAGTCCCACGGAGGATGACTGGTGTTTAACACAATCAGATGTCGAATAACCACTAAGGATAGTGGTCAGTAAGGATTTTGAGTTTATTTATAAATTACAGGGGCTTAAATGCAAATTAAGGGAAATTAAAAAGATTAACTATATTAAATAAACGCTATCACTAATTTTAAACTGATGTTTTTGATTTTATGTTTTTAAAAAACTTAATTTAAAAGCTACGTGACGTACAAATAAAAACGTGAAACTTACACAATATTAATCCTAAAAATATGAAAATGATATTTTTACAAACCTAATGATATGAGAAACTTTTTAGAAAAAGAAAATTATTTTTATAACTATTTATCTAATTATTATTAATTAAAAACTATTTTTAACTATTAAATAATAACCTAAATTACAAGAAAATAGGAAATAAACCTAGAAAAATAAAATTAAGACTTGGAAAAATCTAAAATAACAAAATAGAATTTTCAAAACTATTTTTATATTTTTCTGATTATTTTTCTATTTTTTATGAATTTTAAACTATTAAAAAGTAACTAAATTACTAAAAATTACAAAATAAACTATGAAAAATCTGGAAAATTACTTTTTTTACTTTTTATATTTATCTAAACTTAAGAAAAATGAAAAATTATTTTTTTGAACTTTTTCTGAATTAATTGTATTAAAAGCTATTTAAATAATCCTAAAAACTGTTTTTAATTAAGAAAAATAGCAAACTGTTATGGAAAATTATGAAAATTTCAGGAAAAGTCTAAAATATTATGAGGAATCTAGGAAAAATGGAAAAAACATGTGCTTGTTTGGTAGATTATGAAACTGCAATACTAGTGCTTATGAAATAAGCACTTGAATAAGCCAAAGGGTACCAAATGGGTACCAAACCAATGCAGAAGCTATATTATGTTAAAATGACCCAAATGAAACTTATTTCAACTACCTTTAACCTCTTTTAAGCTGATTACCAAGATTTGGGTGTTTTGAGATTAAGCTAAAAATCAGTGTGAGGGTGCTTCTTTAGACATGAAAATAAGCACTCAAGATAAGTTGAAAATTAAAACCAACAATTGGAACTTGTGATAGACCTGGCTAAGTACCTTCAAACCAAAAACCAGCCCTAGAGAAGCTCTGATGAGCTCTGGACAAGCTATGCAAGAGCTTGGGAAAACTCAGTATTGACTGAGTTGTATGAGCAGGGCAACTGAGCCCTTTTTGACAAGTTCTTTTGAAGCTTTTAGAAAATTTCTAAAATTCTACAAAAATGACCATAAGAAATTAGACCTGTTGAACTTTAAAAACCCTAAGTTTTACTTGATATGACCCAAGAATGAATCTATTAAAAATCCACTCAGCTTGGCCCAAAACCTGAATTTCAACTTTTTGACTTTAGAGCAGTTGAGACAAGTTTGACTTTTGTGAACTTTGAAACTGATTTAAGGACTAATTATGTTGTATTATGATGGAATGAAACTATATTAGGCTAATCTACTGAATTCTAAACACATAACAAGATTTTGGCGTTGCAAAATTATAACAGTTAAGTACTTAAGACATTGGATTAATGATTTTGACTATGAGAGCTTGCAGGCACACTTTTATGACTGATATGAGCACAAATGGACTAAACAATCATGAACCAACAGATCTCAAACACTGAACAACCCTTAAACTCAGTTTGTGCAGTAATCCAAACACACCTTATATTGACTGATTTGTAATTTAAAATGATCCAAACATTGAACCAACTGGTTTTAATGATCAAACTAAGTTTAAATATCTTAAATACTACTTAATGATCAGAATTTAACTACTTCTAACCACAGTTACCAAATATGCAATGAACTTGGATATAACTTACAATAGGTCCCTAGCCACAATGGCTTGCCATTATTGAAACTAGAACCACAGTAACCACTAACCTATATAAACCAACCTCATAGAACTCAGAATCCACCCATTTCCATTTCTGCTTTAACCCATTTCTGTTTCATGCCCGTTTTTGCTCCATTTTGACTTATGTTGACCAATTTCCAAAACTGCTTAAAACTTGAACACAGGCTTACAGAAAGCTATGAGAAGCTTGTATAAGCTTATTGTAACTGAGAAATAAGCTTTTGGAAGCTTGTACATAAGAATTGAAAACTGAAAAGTGCAACAGTAATACAAAAATATGAGAATAGATAAAACTTTGGAATTGATGATTAAAACTAGATTATACTGAATATGTAACTTAAGTTTAATACATTCAAACAAAAGATAACAGTTTTGAACTTGAATTAATACATTTGAACTAAAAACGACATGAAAGAAATTTTACAAAATTAACTACTCACTTCTCTTGCCTCTTCTGCCTCTTTTATGCTTCAAATGAGCTCCACGTGTCCTTCTGAGAGTATCCCACCTCTCTATTTGACCAATGGGTAAGTTTTGAGCAATTTGGCCGTTTTTATCATTTTGGCGGGAAAAGGGATTTGACTTGTGGCTCTGTGAAATAGCTAGTAGGGGGGGTGGCATTTATTGTGGGGGGTTGATGATGATAAGGGTGGTGGAAAGGTGATGGGAGAGGTGACTGTGTGTTGCAGGCAACATGTGGGAGAAACAGGTGGAAGGGATAAACAGTGGGGCGGGCAAGTTGGGTGTTTGACTTTGTTTGACTTGGGGGGTTCAAAAAGGGAAGTGACAGGGGTCAAAGGTTTAAAGTGGCAGGGGTCTTAAAGGTTTTGACAAGGCTTGCTTTAATATTAATGATAAGGACCAAATTGTAATTATGCCAAAATAGAGGGACCAATCCTGCCATTTCTCCAAAGTTAACACAAGGGTCACTTTTGACAAATTTTGAAAGTACAAGTACCTTTTTTTGACATTTTCAAATTCTCAAAGGACTAAACTTGACAATTTTGAAAGTTAAAAGACCTAAGTTGTAATTTTGTAAATTTAAATCTCAAGGACCAATTTTGACAACTTAGGAATCCCTAGGGACTTGAAATGATATTTTTCTTTATTTAGATTTACCAGGGACTGTTTTTGACAACTTTTGAAACTTGGGGGACTAAAACTGCCAATTATGCAAACTTGATACGTTTTTCACCAGATTTTGATATTTTTGCATTTAAAACACATAAAACACTTATTTGTGATATTTTTATCATTTTGATGCATTTCTGAGTGTTTTCAGATGTTTTTGCAGTTTAATTGGTACAAAAATGATGAGTATTTACACACTCATCAATCCCCCACACTAAGATATTTATAGTCCCTAGCAATGTTTTGAGAAAAATTTAATGGATTTCATCTCTTTACCAAAAGCCATTACTTCTGGAGTAGCCAAATGTTTCAGTTTAAGTAAGAACCTTGGTACACCGATAACCAAATGATTTTGAGCAAATCACCAGCTTCCAACGGATTTGATTTGTCTTTACCAGAAGCCGTTTGCTCCTGGACTAGCCAACTCTTAGATAAAATATCTTTGGTGAGTCGATTACCAATTATGGTTTTCCAACTGCCTTTACCACAAGCCATAAACTTGCGGGCTAGCCAACTCTTCACTTTTAAGGATATGGTGAGCTGAATACCATACAATTTTGGGCAAATTGCAAGCCGTCAACGGATTTGAGATATCTTTACCAAGAGCCGTTTGCTCCTGGATTAGCCAATCCTTTTGTTTATTAGACAGGGCGTACTGATAACCATAAGATGAGTAAGTGCAAAACACTTACTCCAAAAAAAAAATTTTGGCCAAAAATGGGGGAATTAGGCGGTATAATTACATGATAAAATTCGTGAGAATTCCCCCCCACACTTAGAAATGAATATTGCCCTCAATATTCAAAGTACCGGCGGTTATGCCGAAATATAGAACGTAAAAGGGAAATACTACGGCCATTATTTAGCAAGGATTTTTTTTTTTTTTTTTTTTTTTTTTTTTTTTTTTTTTTTTTTTGATGAAACTCTTATGTATATACACAACATGTGGGGCAACTCCCCCACACTAGGGTGGAACACACGGGTGAAAACCCATGTAGCATGCTACTGTTTTTGATTCCCGAGTCGCTAGCTTGACTCGATCCCCGCATTCATTGGTTCATGGGGAAAGTTTGTAGATCCGGGACAACCACAGGGGGAATGTCCTCTCCAAAGTAATGCTTCAACCGATGACCATTCACTTTAAAGTTTGGACCATCGGGTTGAGATAACTCAATGGTGCCATAAGGATAAACCTTAGTGATAGTAAATGGTCCAGACCAGCGGGACTTAAGCTTTCCCGAGAAAATCTTCAATCTTGAATTGAAAAGAAAGACTCGATCACCAACGTTGAAAACGCGGTTCTTGATTTTAGAGTCATGAATCTTCTTTGTCTTTTCTTTGTAGATCAAAGAGTTCTCGTATGCTTGATCACGGAGTTCATTTAATTCATTCATTTGAACTTTTTGGTGATCACCAGCTGTCTGAATATCGAAGTTGACATGTTTCAAGGCCCAGTAAGCCTTGTGCTCAAGCTTAACCGGTAGATGACACGCCTTTCCGTACACAAGCTTGTATGGAGTACACCCGATGGGTGTTTTATAAGCTGTACGGAAAGCCCAGAGTGCGTCATCTAGCTTATCCGACCAAGAGGCACGGTTTTCACCAACCGTCCTCTCCAGAATTCTTTTAATCCCCCGGTTGGAAACTTCCACTTGCCCACTTGTTTGGGGGTGATACGCAGTAGAGAGACGGTGAGTTACACCATACTTCTGCATGACTCTTTCAAACTGGTCATTGCAGAAATGCGTACCACGATCACTGATGATAGCTCGTGGAGTTCCAAACCTAGCAAAAAGAGATTTCAAGAATTTCACAACAACTCGGGCATCGTTGGTAGGCAAAGCCTTAGCTTCAACCCATTTTGACAAGTAGTCAACGGCCACGAGTATGTACTTATTACCGCGAGAAGAAGGAAATGGCCCCATAAAGTCAATGCCCCAGATGTCAAAAATCTCACACACTTGAATGGCGTTTTGCGGCATTTCATTCCTTTGTGAGATATTCCCGTGACGTTGACAAGCGTCACAGGCTTTGACAAATTCGTGGGCATCCTTATAGATAGTGGGCCAATAAAACCCGGAATCAAACACCTTCTTGGCGGTGTAGTTGGGGCTATGATGTCCCCCAGTAGGTCCAGAATGGCAAGCTTTGAGAATGTCAATAGCTTCCTGACCATATACACATCGCCTGATGACTTGATCCGCGCAAATTTTAAACAAGTAGGGGTCATCCCAGAAGTAATGTTTAACATCTTTGAAGAATTTGTTCTTCTGTTGGGACGACATCCCTTTCACTATGAAGTTACCCGCATGGTAATTTGCGAAGTCAGCAAACCATGGGGTAGAAGAGTCTCCACGAAAAGAAACCGCATTGAGTGTCTCGAGAGGAAATGTTTCATTTATTTCCTTTTTCTCGAAAACATCTTTGTGAGGGTTCTCTAATCGGGACAGATGATCAGCAGCCAGGTTCTCAGCTCCTTTTTTATCACGTATAATGATATCAAATTCTTGCAGGAGGAGGACCCAACGGAGCAATCTCGGCTTTGCATCTTGTTTTGCAAAGAGATATTTGAGAGCCGAGTGATCCGTATACACCACGCATTTGGTCAAGATGAGGTAGGGCCTAAATTTCTCAAACGCATACACCACAGCTAATAATTCTTTTTCTGTAGTGGTGTAATGGGTTTGAGCTTCAGTCATAGTTTTACTTGCGTAGTGGATAGGCTGAAAATGCTTGGTTTTTCGTTGCCCCAAGACTGCACCGATAGCAAAATCACTTGCATCGCACATGAGCTCAAAGGGTAAATCCCAGTCGGGGGCAACTAGAATGGGTGCCTCCGTAAGCTTTTTCTTTAGTGTTTCAAAAGCTTCGACGCACTCAGGAGAGAAGATAAAAGGAGCTTCTTTTTCAAGAAGATGGGTCATAGGCCGAGCGATTTTAGAAAAATCCTGTATGAATCTACGATAAAACCCGGCATGACCAAGGAAACTCCTAATACCTTTGACGGTAGTAGGATGAGGTAGTTTAGCAATAACATTAACTTTTGCTCTATCTACCTCAATCCCATTTTTTGAAATCTTATGGCCAAGGACTATGCCTTCTTTGAACATAAAGTGACTCTTCTCCCAATTTAGACAGAGATTGGTGTCTTCACACCTTTTTAGCATTCTGTCTAAATGGGAGAGACATGTCTGAAATGAATCCCCAATGACTGAGAAGTCATCCATAAACACCTCCATTGTTTCCCCGATCATGTCGTGGAATATGGCCATCATACATCGTTGGAACGTGCCAGGAGCGTTACATAAGCCAAAAGGCATACGTTTGTAGGCAAAAGTTCCGTATGGGCAGGTGAATGTGGTCTTCTCTTGATCCTGTGGATCAATGGGGATCTGAAAGTAACCCGAGAAACCATCAAGGAAACAATAGTACTCATTCCCTGCTAATCTCTCAAGCATCTGGTCCATGAAGGGTAGAGGAAAATGGTCTTTATGGGTGGCGTCATTCAACTTACGATAGTCAATACACACACGCTATCCCGTAACCAATCGAGTTAGAATTAACTCGTTTTCTTCATTCGTGACAACAGTTATGCCACCCTTTTTAGGAACACAATGAATTGGGCTAACCCAAGGACTATCTGAGATTGGGTAAATCAATCCTGCATCAAGAAGTTTGATAACCTCCTGTTTGATAACATCATTGATTTTTGGATTTACTCTTCTCTGATGTTGAACTGCTGGTTTGAAGTCATCCTCCATCAAGATTTTGTGAGTACAAAACTCAGGGTTGATACCCTTAATGTCGGAGAGTTTCCAAGCAATTGCTTGTTTGTGTGACTTCAAGACCTTTATGAGAGCAGTCTTTTCATCTTTACTCAAATCTCGAGCAATAATGACAGGTAATTTATCATCACCTTCAAGAAATGCATACTCAAGATGAGGTGGTAAGTCCTTAAGTTCGACTTCAGGAAATTCTTCAGTTTTCTCAACTGACTTGACTTCCTTGTTATGAAGGTTGACGGGAGGGAGTGGAGGAGAAGTGTCCTGATTTAACAACTTCTCAAGAATAAGAATATCTCCCTCTGGATTAATCTCATGGTGATTAATCTCTTCTGGAATTGCATCACTAGTGTGAGGGGTTGATGAGTGATCATCTTTAAGCAATTTCTCAATGAGAAGTATGTCCCCCTCGATGTCAATTGGAGCGTGATCAATTTCCCATGGAACAGAATCACTAGCCAAGTATGCTTCAATCTCTCCCAAGATGAAGTCGCTTCCCTCAAACGGAGTGAGAGAAGGAGTAGAATTGGCTATGATAGGTCGAGAAGATGTGGTGGGATCCCCACTCAAAGAATTATGAGAATAACCAAGAACTTCTTGAGAGTACTCTTCAGAAGCAACATCAATGATATCTATTCGGTTAACCGACTCAGAATCATAGTTTGCGGAGTACCTCGAAGTTTGATCAAGGTTAAAGGTGACAGCTTCATTACCAACACGTAATGTGATTTCTTGCTCAAATACATCAATGAGAGCACGACCCGTCCTCAGGAATCCTCTTCCAACAATGAGAGGAACCCGTGGATCAGCATCGAAATCAACAACTACAAAGTCAGCTGGAAAATGGAACTTTCCTACTTTCACAAATACGTCCTCGGTAATTCCAAGAGGACGGGATATTGTACGATCTGCAAGCTCGAGAGTCATGCATGTAGGAGTAAGGTCCGGAAGAGAAAGTTTCTTCCATACTGAATGAGGCATTAGGTTTATGCTTGCACCAAGATCGGCTAAGGCAAAGCATTCAACCATTCCTGGAAATACACAAGGTAAGAGGAACTTTCCAGGATCTCCAAGCTTCTCGGGAAGCTTCTTCAAGATAACTGCAGAGCAGTTCTCGTTCAGAGGAGTTTTAGCCATTTCAAACAGCTTTTCCTTGTTGCTTAACATGTGTTTGAGAGTTGATGCAAACTTGGGCATCAACATGATAGCATCCGCGAAGCTTATGTCAAAATGAAGTTCTTGGAAAATTTGAAAGAATTTTTCCATTTGTTGACTGGCTTTCTCGCGGAGTTTTTGCTCATGTAAACGTGATGGGTAAGGAATAGAAGATTTGGATTTGGTATTTTCAATGGGAGCTACAGGAGGTTCAAAAACAACCCCTGGATTGGATTTTGGTTTCTGGATAACCTGAGGATGGACATTGCTGGTACTTCCGTTATTAGTAGGAAGTTCCTTGTCCTTTGTCGCCTCAGGTTCACTTTCCACTACCTTCGGGAGAGAAGAAGAAGAGGTAGTAGGAATAGCGGGTCCATCATATGAAGTACCACTTCTGGTTGTGATCGCCTTTGCATCGCCCCTCGGATTAGCGATCGTGTTGCTAGGTAAAGTACCTGAGCCCGAGGGTCGATCATTTAAAGACTTCTTTAATTCAGTGATCTGACTGACCAACAACCTGTTTGTCTCCTCTTGAGTCTTCATGAATTGCCTTAAAAGCTCATCAGATGTTGATACAGGAGGAGGTGGAGGGGCAATTTGAGGCCGTATGTTCTGATTATAGCCAGAATTCCCTTGATTAGGATTCATATTCCCCTGAAATTGATTCCCTCGATTGTAAGTGTTTTGATTAAGATTTCCTTGATGTTGGAAACCTTGATTGGGTCCAGAATAGAAATTACCTTGGTTTTGATAACCTTGGTTCATTCTTGGTTGGTTCTGATTCCGGTTAGGATTCTGGTTAAAACCGGGTGGTGCTTGATAAGTGTTAGCACGGTAGTTTGGTTCATTATGAGGACGGTATTGATTACCTCCTTGATTTGAAGTACCGGCTATAGCATTAGCTTCAAACGGACTACCATCGGTGGCAGTACAGTTGTAGTATGCATGAGGACCACCACAAGTAACACAAACTTCAACTTTCTTCACTTCACCATATGATGGTGCTTGTGTGAAAGTGACTTTCTTTTGGTTAGCAAGAACCAAAGCCTGAACAATATCCGTGAGTTTGTCAATCTTAGCATCGGTGCTAGATGTATTCACGGGAGATGAAGTAGAAGGTCCAGCATTAGACTCAATATGATATGTCTTTGTGCGGAAAGGACGGACCTGGGACTTGTTTTCAATGATTTGCAAGGCTTCTTTTGTGGTCTTGCTCAAGAAATTACCTCCCGCGGAGGCATTCAGAGAGTCTTGATTAGTCTGGTTCAGACCATTGTAGAAAGTATCCATTTGCATTAACTCGGTAAAACCATGATGCGGACACTTGCGGAGCAAGTCTTTGTAACGATCCCATGCCTCCCCGAATGATTCCTCAAATCTCTGAGAGAATTTCATTATCTCATTCTTAAGACTTGTAGTTCGGGATGGAGGATAGAATTCATTAACAAACTTTGTAACTAGATCTTCCCATGTCTCAATGGAACGAGGGGGTTGTTTCTCAAGCCAATTCCGGGCTTGTCCCTCTAGAGAAAATGGGAACAGAAGAAGCTTAATTGCTTCATGTGGGACATTCTTGTACTTGATGGTAGATGCAATCTTTTTAAACCATCGAATGTGTGCATGAGGATCATCCCGCTCAAAACCATAGAATTGGCTTTGGGTTACCAGATTAAGTAACCCGGTTTTGAGCTCAAAAGTATCAGCCACGATGGCTGGGACAACAATAGCATCTCCGTAACCCTCGATGGGTGCTTGGAGAAGCTCATTCATCGGCTTGTCTTCTGCCATTATGGCAGGTGGTGTTGGTGGTAAACGTTCCTCAGTCACGGCTGAAGGAGCAGAACGTCCTCTACGTCTACGAGGAATCTTTCCAAGTTCTGACAATGGACTTGTAGAACTGGAAGAACGAGTGCGCATGCACTAAGTATAAAAATCAGTTTTCAAAACAAATGCGAGGCAAAACGACAAGTGAACTTAACCAATAATCACAAATGAAATGGCTTCTTTGAAAAAGGTACACCAGATCACAAGGACACAAAGGCAAGTTTTAAATCTGTTGTTCGGGAACTTATTATGGTTACACCCCCAGTTAGTAGGTGTACTGCCTTGATTTGCGGTGGTTGATTTTTATGTATATATTTAAGTACCACTGAAAAGACGTAGCTAATGATTTGTGCTGATGGGTTTAAAAACTTTTGGACAATATTTTTGGTATCGTCTCGTCTAACCAAATCGTATTTCTTTAAGAATCACCTTAAAAGAAACACAAGCTAGAAAACGTTACGATTGTTTTGTTGTTTTATATTTTGTTTGGTGTTTTTAACACTTTAGGAAAAGTGTTAATGAACTTTTTGATTTTGTTATAACTTTACAAAAACTGTTTACAAACAATGGTATATGTGCAAGTACGGGTCTGAAAAATGCTTAGAACACGCTTACAGCCTCCGCGGCAGCGGCGCCAAAATTTGATTGGTGCAAAACCGTCAAGTTTTCTCACGCGAGCTAGCCACTTGTGAATGGCTAACCGTAAGGAACTTAAAATAGCTCAAACACCAAATGCAATTTAGATCAGGAGAATACAGTGGATTCCCGGGTCGTTAAGTCCCACGGAGAATGACTGGTGTTTAACACAATCAGATGTCGAATAACCACTAAGGATAGTGGTCAGTAAGGATTTTGAGTTTATTTATAAATTACAGGGGCTTAAATGCAAATTAAAGGAAATTAAAAAGATTAACCATATTAAATAAACGCTATCACTAATTTTAAACTGATGTTTTTGATTTTATGTTTTTAAAAAACTTAATTTAAAAGCTACGTGACGTACAAATAAAAACGTGAAACTTACACAATATTAATCCTAAAAATATGAAAATGATATTTTTACAAACCTAATGATATGAGAAACTTTTTAGAAAAAGAAAATTATTTTTATAACTATTTATCTAATTATTATTAATTAAAAACTATTTTTAACTATTAAATAATAACCTAAATTACAAGAAAATAGGAAATAAACCTAGAAAAATAAAATTAAGACTTGGAAAAATCTAAAATAACAAAATAGAATTTTCAAAACTATTTTTACATTTTTCTGATTATTTTTCTATTTTTTTATGAATTTTAAACTATTAAAAACTAACTAAATTACTAAAAATTACAAAATAAACTATGAAAAATCTGGAAAATTACTTTTTTTACTTTTTATATTTATCTAAACTTAAGAAAAATGAAAAATTATTTTTTTGAACTTTTTCTGAATTAATTGTATTAAAAGCTATTTAAATAATCCTAAAAACTGTTTTTAATTAAGAAAAATAGCAAACTGTTATGGAAAATTATGAAAATTTCAGGAAAAGTCTAAAATATTATGAGGAATCTAGAAAAAATGGAAAAACATGTGCTTGTTTGGTAGATTATGAAACTACAATACTAGTGCTTATGAAATAAGCACTTGAATAAGCCAAAGGGTACCAAATGGGTACCAAACCAACACAGAAGCTATATTATGTTAAAATGACCCAAATGAAACTTATTTCAACTACCTTTAACCTCTTTTAAGCTAATTACCAAGATTTGGTTGTTTTGAGATTAAGCTAAAAATCAGTGTGAGGGTGCTTCTTTGGACATGAAAATAAGCACTCAAGATAAGTTGAAAATTAAAACCAACAATTGGAACTTGTGATAGACCTGGCTAAGTACCTTCAAACCAAAAACCAGCCCTAGAGAAGCTCTGATGAGCTCTGGACAAGCTATGCAAGAGCTTGGGAAAACTCAGTATTGACTGAGTTGTATGAGCAGGGCAACTGAGCCCTTTTTGACAAGCTCTTTTGAAGCTTTTAGAAAATTTCTAAAATTCTACAAAAATGACCATAAGAAATTAGACCTGTTGAACTTTAAAAACCCTAAGTTTTACTTGATATGACCCAAGAATGAATCTATTAAAAATCCACTCAGCTTGGCCCAAAACCTGAATTTCAACTTTTTGACTTTAGAGCAGTTGAGACAAGTTTGACTTTTGTGAACTTTGAAACTGATTTAAGGACTAATTATGTTGTATTATGATGGAATGAAACTATATTAGGCTAATCTACTGAATTCTAAACACATAACAAGATTTTGGCTTTGCAAAATTATAACAGTTAAGTACTTAAGACATTGGATTAATGATTTTGACTATGAGAGCTTGCAGGCACACTTTTATGACTGATATGAGCACAAATGGACTAAACAATCATGAACCAATAGATCTCAAACACTGAACAACCCTTAAACTCAGTTTGTGCAGTAATCCAAACACACCTTATATTGACTGATTTGTAATTTAAAATGATCCAAACATTGAACCAACTGGTTTTAATGATCAAACTAAGTTTAAATAACTTAAATACTACTTAATGATCAGATTTTAACTACTTCTAACCACAGTTACCAAATATGCAATGAACTTGGATATAACTTACAATAGGTCCCTAGCCACAATGGCTTGCCATTATTGAAACCAGAACCACAGTAACCACTAACCTATATAAACCAACCTCATAGAACTCAGAATCCACCCATTTCCATTTCTGCTTTAACCCATTTCTGTTTCATGCCCGTTTTTGCTCCATTTTGACTTATGTTGACCAATTTCCAAAACTGCTTAAAACTTGAACACAGGCTTACAGAAAGCTATGAGAAGCTTGTATAAGCTTATTGTAACTGAGAAATAAGCTTTTGGAAGCTTGTACATAAGAATTGAAAACTGAAAAGTGCAACAATAATACAAAAATATGAGAATAGATAAAACTTTGGAATTGATGATTAAAACTAGATTATACTGAATATGTAACTTAAGTTTAATACATTCAAACAAAAGATAACAGTTTTGAACTTGAATTAATACATTTGAACTAAAAACGACATGAAAGAAATTTTACAAAATTAACTACTCACTTCTCTTGCCTCTTCTGCCTATTTTATGCTTCAAATGAGCTCCACGTGTCCTTCTGAGAGTATCCCACCTCTCTATTTGACCAATGGGTGAGTTTTGAGCAATTTGGCCGTTTTTATCATTTTGGCGGGAAAAGGGATTTGACTTGTGGCTCTGTGAAATAGCTAGTAGGGGGGGTGGCATTTATTGTGGGGGGTTGATGATGATGAGGGTGGTGGAAAGGTGATGGGAGAGGTGATTGTGTGTTGCAGGCAACATGTGGGAGAAACAGGTGGAAGGGATAAACAGTGGGGCGGGCAAGTTGGGTGTTTGACTTTGTTTGACTTGGGGGGTTCAAAAAGGGAAGTGACAGGGGTCAAAGGTTTAAAGTGGCAGGGGTCTAAAAGGTTTTGACAAGGCTTGCTTTAATATTAATGATAAGGACCAAATTGTAATTATGCCAAACTAGAGGGACCAATCCTGCCATTTCTCCAAAGTTCACACAAGGGTCACTTTTGACAAGTTTTGAAAGTACAAGTACCATTTTTGACATTTTTAAATTCTCAAAGGACTAAACTTGACAATTTTGAAAGTTAAAGGACCTAAGTTGTAATTTTGTAAATTTAAATCTCAAGGACCAATTTTGACAACTTAGGAATCCCTAGGGACTTGAAATGATATTTTTCTTTATTTAGATTTACCAGGGACTGTTTTTGACAACTTTTGAAACTTGGGGGACTAAAACTGCCAATTATGCAAACTTGATACGTTTTTCACCAGATTTTGATATTTTTGCATTTAAAACACATAAAACACTTATTTGTGATATTTTTATCATTTTGATGCATTTCTGAGTGTTTTCAGATGTTTTTGCAGTTTAATTGGTAAAAAAATGATGAGTATTTACACACTCATCACATCCCAAAAACGAAATCAAACCTAAATCCAAAATAGTCAAGACCAAATCCAAAACAGCCCAAAACAATTCCAAACGCTCTAATAAGATCGACGAGGCTTTTGACAATAAGCAACTCGGATGCAAACAGTGCCAATCGGGTCTAACCCGACTTACGGCAAATTACGCTCGACGGTGACAAAAAGGAATTTCACATAAACATAGAAGGGTAGTGATGCCAAAAGCATTACGATTCATCAGGTGTTGCAATGCCAGTGTGTCGTGTGTGAGTGCGGGCTTTTGTGGTGTTTGGTGAGTGTGAGTGTGTGAGTCCACCTAAAGCTCATCGTTCTTAAAACCAATTCTCTATCCCGGACATAATTCTGTTATAACTATTCCCAGTCTCGCAAAATTCTCCTCTGAGACGAACATAGGTGATCGGTCTATGTCCCACTGTCTCTGGCTGAATATAGGTGATCAGTCTATATTCACTCGAGGTGTAATGAATTTTGATCAAGCAAGGCACAACCAATTAACATAATCCAATTCTTAGTATATATATTCCCAATATCATCTATATTTTCTAGTTTCATCTACTTGTTTACATATACATATTTCGTCAAATTTTGATATAAGTGTCGAGTCATTATCCGTTTCAAGCTCACAAGTCCGAGTCATGACTCTCGGCTTTTACACGTCATATCGTCCAATAAATACTAAAGTCCATGTTACGGCGTTGGCAGGGTCAATCGAGACTAAAAAGTAACGATAACACCGACGTTGCACAAAGTTGACATATATATTACTAAGTCCAAAATAAACTACCCCACAACTCCAATCAATCCTCCAAACAATCTCCTATCAATTTCGCCATCCAAACAAACTACCAAACATACCCAATTGACTCTTTCAATTCCCAAACACAACCGATTAACGAGTATCAAATCTAATGTTTGTTAGTAACTTATTAATTACCCAAATTACCACAATTAATTTGTTATCCAATCAAGGCTATTAATTAAAGTATCGTCCAATTCCAAATAACCGATACGTACCAATGATTCACCGTTACCCAAATAATTACATGTTAGTCCAACTTATTATCTGAAAACACTTACTGGTTCTGTACATTATTATAACGTTAGCGGACATGAATCCATTATTACCAATCAAAACCGACTACCACTTGTTTGACAATACTTTAAAACAAACAACGGTTTACGAAAGTCTCGACTCAAAGTGGTGGCACGAGACTATGCACCCTTCGACATCATCAAAACCATTATAACCCATCATCTAGTTATGAACAAAAACACATAAACATGATAAAAATGCAAAAACACATGAACATGACACAACACACGATACCAACACAATAGTTTACATGTTTTATTCGTTTTAAACGCGTTTTAGACCCGTTTTCATCAAAATCCAACCATAGAACTCACGTTCACGAGAAAAAATGTCTCGTTCGTGACTCCCCGACTTAGTTATACTAGTACCGTGTCTTCTTGATAACGCTACACGCGTCGTTCGGGGTCAAAGGAACTTCCTTTTCGTCGAGCAAGTTTTTCAACACCCTAGGCAGTGAACCTAATCGTTGTAGTGTAGTAATTAGGGTAAGCCACGGGTATTAATATCGTTCTCTAGGGGAATAGGAATGCTAGTAAGAAGTTACTACGCTAAGGTTGGGGTTGAGGAAGATTATTGTTTATCTTTTTATGCTTTTTAGGAAATTGAAAGGTACGAATCTCGGGGTTTGGATTTGGGGGTTGGTATTGCTACCGATTACTCTACTTATCTAATTATCTAGTCTAAGGTGTATGTAGTCTATGTCTAATTATTGTGTGCTCGTATGATAGTTTAAAGATGTGTTTACTTAGGTTTTACTACTCCTTAATTATCTCCTATTGGTGGTTGAATTGTCACGTCCTTATT
Organism: Chrysanthemum seticuspe; assembly: GCA_019973895.1. Classification (NCBI taxonomy): domain Eukaryota; kingdom Viridiplantae; phylum Streptophyta; class Magnoliopsida; order Asterales; family Asteraceae; genus Chrysanthemum; species Chrysanthemum seticuspe. Next base: position 34,742,778 of record BPTQ01000009.1, read on the forward strand.
CTTAGTTTCGTTGTGTGTCTAAAGTCGTAGAGTATGCGTATGTTCCCTAACTCTTTGAACTTACCAAAGGGTCTCGTCTACAAAACCCACTAGGGATAATAAACTCTTACTCTAAGGCACTCTTTGGATGGTTTAGCTTACAACTACTCAAGGAGCTATATTCTAAGGTTCACAAAGATTTAATCAAGCATTAAGTACACAACGAATGACCTATCACATTACTAGATCATTAATCAACTAAGATAAGAGACAACCAATCAATATTCAATAATTAAGTTTCATATTCCCTAAGCAAACACACAAGTAAATTAGCCGGACATGAAGAACATGCAAGCATATACACAAATAATCAAAGACATAATTGAATTAATGAAGTAAAACACTTATCTTGATGTAAGATAGGGTTTGGAACCCTAAAATACTGTACAAGACAGCCTTGGTTCGGTTTAGGTTTTTACTCCAAAAGACTACACACAAATACTGAAAAATTCGGATTCTATATATAAGATTACACATGCGACGGCGTTACCTTATGTTTTGTAACGCCGTCGGGTCGCTGTCATTAGGGTTTCGTCTTGGCCACGTTAGACTTGCGACGACGTCACCTTGTGCTTGTGACGCCGTCCTCTTCAGCTTCTGACGCCGTCTGGATTGAATCTAGGCCGTCTGAGTTGCGACGGCCTTCTCTTTTATAACTTGACGTCGTCACTTGAAAATAAGAGTTTTGGCTTCTGTCCCGTCAAAAAATCCTCCGACGGCGTCGCAGATAAGCAGTGACACCGTCACCTTGTATTTTCAGCAGCTGGAGTGTCTCGATTCTTGACTTTGGCCATTTTCTTTGTATATCCGCGCCTTTTCGTCCAAATAAGTGCCATTACAGCAATTTGCCTTCATGAGTCCTAAAAAGTGAAAAGGAACGATATTAAGTAATAACGGATACAAAAGTGATCAAATAAGGGCTTAAACGACCCCTCAAAAGGTACCTTTTAAAACCTTATCAAATATCCCTACACTTGGTATTTGCTTGTCCTCAAGAAAATGTGCTTTTAGCCAATTAATTTATAAGTTAGGGGTCATGAAGCATTGGTTTAAAACAGTCCACAACACATATAAGCCCCGCAAAAGTCATAACAAGCACGGAAATTACATACTAGCACCTCACATGGGGTGTTTGGATACTCACATCTCTCTCGGGTGTATATGAAATATAACAAGATGGAAATGGAAGATAAACACTCATTAACCGGTCCTAGTACATAGATTACCATAGGCTTGAGAATAGATCAAACCTCCATCGCTTTGGCGTAAGCACCTAGAAAAGACTATCAAAGAGGTCTTTAAGGGTTTGTAACGTTAGGCTTACGATAGAAAAACAAAGGGTTTGGTGGGATAGGCTTTTTAGTGGTGGCAAGTCAAAAATCTCTATGTTAAATGCATATGAAGAATGGCGTTGCTAATCCAAGTCTCGACACTCTAGACTTTAGTTAACTGAAACAAACAAACATAAATTTAAAGGATAGATGTAGGATGGTAGACCGTTTTTTTTTTTTTTTTTTTTTTTTTTTTTTTTTTTTTTTGTTTTTGTTTTTAATCACTCTATTTTTTTTCTTTTTTCTATTTTTTTCGATTTTTTTTTCATACACTTTTACTCTACCATCCTCTACGGTAACATCAAAATGATAGGGATTTATAGGCACATCCCTACACTTGAGTTTTTTTATTACTCTAACACTAATTTGACCCGAATTGAAAAGATCAAAACACTTGGGGTACATTATTACGCAAACAAAGGGAATTTGAATTAACGTTTCCTTCCCGTCATTTCATAAACTTTAACTTTTCTCATGAATCCCAATCGTCCCAAAACTGTGTACAAAGGATATGACTCGACTTAGCAACTCATGCAAGCAACCAGATAATTGAACTAAGGGTTTAGGGTGATAACAAAAATGCACTAAAAGTGAGTGCATACAGGGTTGGCTAAGGTGATTTGGGTGTATATTTGGGGGTGGGGTGTAAACAATGCTCTTCATTGATATTCCGGAAAAAACCGAAACATCACGAGAACCGCGAAAAGGATAGGCTCTGAGGGGTTAACTAGGGGTATCGTGTACTAAAGATGAGTACAACGCAAAGGGTGTGGGGGAATTACTCAACCGAGGTGGAAGAAGTAATTATATTACGGGTATCAAACAAGGGTTATCCTAATGCCTCTTATCATTTAGTTATTCCTAACTACACAAGTGTAGTCTTACTAGCGATCTCGGAATGCATCACAAAACAAGTTCTAGAATCTAATATACTACCGGTTCACACTCTAAGCATTAAAGATGAATGCTTTAATTCCTACTAATCTAAGGGCGATCCTCACATTTTGGGTGGAATTTAGGTGGTAAAGGGTTTTTGTGCTAGTCATGCAACTTCCTATCCGTGAGACGCTTTTGTTAAAACTAATGGCCCACTCCTATATGTCATAAAAAATTAAAAATTTGGTGCCAAAATTACCCTAACCGACATTTTCTCATGGTTTATTACACAAATACAATTGGATAAAGCAAATATTCAAGGATAAGCATAGTTTCAAAGTTCCCGTTTTATTTTCCCTCCCTACACTTAAACTGAACATTGTCCCCAATGTTCCCCGAAAGTATCAAAGTTATGATAATATAAGGTAATTAAAAACGAAAGAAACTAATACTCCCCTGATTAGCTCGGTAGGATCCTTGTGTAAAGTAGTGGTTAAACTCTTTCCAAGAAGAATTTATGCGTGAAAAGCTCCTTCCAATCTTATGTAACTTCTTCTTGATAAATTAAACCAGCACACTTGAAGAAAACAAACGAAACCTTCGCGTAAAATCGGCGGTAATAATATATATAAGACTCGATTTAAACTAGGATATAATGCTTGTGGAATGGATGTTTACAGAATTTCTGGATAATTAAGACCTGGAAAATTCCAAAAAAATATAAGTAGCTCAGAAAACGAGAAAAAAGTATTCTGATGTTTTTACTCCTTCCTGACGCCGTCAGGTTGCAATCCTGAAGCCGTCAGGTTATCCTGAAAAAAACTGGTCTGCGATTTTCTGGAAAATTTACATCTTTAGAATCTGGAAAAATTTCTGCAAAACATCCATTATGACTCGATACAAGCATTTGACTCGAACAAACACACATATATATCTTTTAGTTAATTGTTATTCTCATGTTTACGTTTCTTTTGAAAACGTGTGTAATCCTCCCTACACTTATCCCTTATGTAAAATACTTTTATATGCAATTAAGACGAGGTTAAAAACAAAATAAAGCATTTTTACAAATTTAAACATGAGAATAAACAATCAATAAAAGACATATGACACTAACAAGCAAACAATTAAGAATGGGTTGCCTCCCACGAAGCACTTTTCTTTATTTAAGAGTCTTGTAGCTAGACTCGTAGCCGTGCTCCTACGTACCGATATAAGTAAGCCTATCCTCAACAATGTCATAAGGATCAAACTTATCATTCAAGTTCCTAGTAGTACGTTCGGTTAGATATGCCTTTTCAAACTTCTCTCCATCGGGATCATAGATTTTTATCCTAATGTGCCACTCTCCATCACCGTCACTAGGCGGTCTATCCCAATCCCATTTGTGTTTAGATTTCTCAACTTTCCACTTATTCATGACAAGGTTGATGGGAAAGCTTCCTAGGAACTCGGTCATCTTCCTAAATACTAAGGCGTCCTCGAACGGGTTCACTTCCATGTCCCTAGCCATTTCTTTTTCTTGGAAAGTTGCTTTACTAGTGAAGGCTTCATCTAGGTAAAAAGGTCTTTGGGGACCTATGAGGTTCTTATCTATCCAAGGTCCATATCTAGAAGGCTCTCTATCCAACCTAATCTCATGTGGGATTTCCTCTTCATTGTAGTACGTATGCTTTTTGACATCGTAAATTGACCTAGCACTATCTTGGACATCTTACAATCAATGATGGCACTCGCGGTAGCTAAGAATCCTCTTCCTACTAGTAATGGGCATGTCGGGTCCTTATTCATGTCTAGCACATGAAAGTTGGCCAAAAGAGTCAACTCTCCTACGTGTACTACCATGTCTTTTATTATTCCTACTGGACGTGCAACACTACCGTCCGCTAGACCTAAGATGGTTTCCGTTGGTCTATTTTACCTAAGTTAAGGCTTCTATGGAGGGACAACGGAACAAGATTGATGCATGACCCTAAGTCGGCTAGAGCGTCGAGAGGTTTAGAAGTTCCAAGCCTACACGGAAGAGTAAATAGCCCGGGATTGTCTAACTTCTTAGGTAAATTATTTCGCACAAAAGCGAACCCATGTTTTCCAAGCTTAAGTTCTAACTCATATTTTTCTTTTAAAGCATTATAATAAGGTGCATGAGCTAAGACCTCAAGAATTGGTTTTTCTTGATGGAGTTCCTTGTACTCCTCCTCTAAACTAGGTTTGGATTCTTGGTTGATGGGTTTCTCAAAAGTAGGTTCTACCAATGGTGCAGGGCTTTGGTACCTCATTTTGGATGGCTTGGAACCCTTTTTGATAGCATTTACCGAGTGAACCATTGGGTGTGAGGGACATGGATGTGCATTCTCCCATGGTGAACAAGAATATGAAGTCGACAAAATCGAATTCACTTTTGGGTTCTTTATAGTATCACTTGGGAGTGATCCAACTTCCCGTTCATTGAAGGCTTTTAAGAGGGCATCAAACTTGTTTGTCATCTCGCTTTGTCTTTGCTTAAAATCGGCTTCAAGCTTAGTCAATCGAGTCTCTTGAGATGACAGGAATCTAGATGCAATTGCCTCAAGATTAGTGGGGTTCCCGGTGTTTAGAGAATTGAACCTATTAGGTGGACTAGATGAGCTTTGGGGTGTGCTTGAGTTTTGGTTCCACTTAAGGTTAGGGTGATTTCTCCACGAGGGGTTGTAAGAATTTCCTAAGTTGTTTTGTTCGGGCTTGAAAGTGTACCACTTCTCTCCCGCTCCGTCGGTACGCACGGAGGCGTAGTCCGCAAAAGCTTGTTCGAGGAGTCTTGTGCAATCACGAGTGTCATGGGGACCACCACATAACTGACAAGGAAGAGTGATTTTATTCACTTGATGCGAAGACTTAGGATTTTCGTAGGAACTCATTTGGAATTTAACTTGATCTTCAAGTTCGATCATCCTACGGTCAGAAGATTGTGAGTCAATGGGAGGCAAGGAGATTGCCTTAACGGTTTTGGGCAGCTCACGGGGGTCATTCCAACTTTCGTTGTCATAGAGAGCAAGGTCCTCTATTATACCCCATGATTCTTCCGCGGTGAGATCACTAAGTTTTCCACCAGCCGCTTGGTCAATGGATCGCTTGGTGAGGAAGTTGACATGATCATAAAATATTTGGACTTGGAGCCAAAGATCAATGCCGTGATGAGGGAATTTATGAAGTAAGTCCTTGAATCGAGTCCATGCTTCGTAGAGAGATTCATTTTGACGTTGTTGGAACATCAAGATGTCATTCCTAAGTTTAGTGGTTCTCCCCGGTGGGAAAAATTGAGCAAGGAAGCGAGAGGTAAGATCATCCCAACTTGAGATGGAACCAGCGGGAAGTCGCTCAAGCCAATTACTAGCTTGGTCCCGTAGAGAGAATTGGAAGAGACGCAGGCGCGTGGTCTCCCGATTAGTAGCATCAAGGTCGATGGAATCGACAATTTTAAGGAAATCCCTAAGATGTTGATTTGGATCTTCGGAACGAAGTCCATGGAATGCACATCCGTTTTGCACCAACCGGATGGTGTCGGATTGCAGGGCCGTAGTTTGGGCTTGGTCGGGAAGCTCAATGGTGTTCCTATAGCCTAGGTGGCTTGGTCTCGAGTATTCACCAAGAGTACGGGCTCTTGGCGGGTCATTTGGTGGTGGGTTGATGAATGGTGGGTGGTTATCACCTTCCATGATGAAAAGTGATGGGATTACGAACAAAGGTCACGAAGAAGGGGGATAGACTAAGAGAAAGCTAACAATGAGAAAAAATTTACTTCATAGGAATCAAGCAAAGAAACCTAAACGAGGTGGACTACTAGCTAGCTATTCTATTCCCCGGCAGCGGTGCCAAAAACTTGATAACGCTACACGCGTCGTTCGGGGTCAAAGGAACTTCCTTTTCATCGAGCAAGTTTTTCAACACCCTAGGCAGTGAACCTAATCGTTGTAGTGTAGTAATTAGGGTAAGCCACGGGTATTAATATCGTTCTCTAAGGGAATAGGAATGCTAGTAAGAAGTTACTACGCTAAGGTTGGGGTGAGGAAGATTATTTTTTATCTTTTTATGTTTTTTACGAAATTGAAAGGTACGAATCTCGGGGTTTGGATTTGGGGGTTGGTATTGCTACCGATTACTCTACTTATCTAATTATCTAGTCTAAGGTATATGTAGTCTATGTCTAATTATTGTGTGCTCGTATGATAGTTTAAAGATGTGTTTACTTAGGTTTTACTACTCCTTAATTATCTCCTATTGGTGGTTGAATTGTCACGTCCTTATTCTTAGTTGCGTTGTGTGTCTAAAGTCGTAGGGTATGCGTATGTTCCCTAACTCTTTGAACTTACCAAAGGGTCTCGTCGACAAAACCCACTAGGGATAATAAACTCTTACTCTAAGGCACTCTTTGGATGGTTTAGCTTACAACTACTCAAGGAGCTATATTCTAAGGTTCACAAAGATTTAATCAAGCATTAAGTACACAACGAATGACCTATCGCATTACTAGATCATTAATCAACTAAGATAAGAGACAACCAATCAATATTCAATAATTAAGTTTCATATTCCCTAAGCAAACACACAAGTAAATTAGCCGGACATGGAGAACATGCAAGCATACACACAAATAATCAAAGACATAATTGAATTAATGAAGTAAAACACTTATCTTGATGTAAGATAGGGTTTGGAACCCTAAAATACTGTACAAGACAGCCTTGGTTTGGTTTAGGTTTTTACTCCAAAAGACTACACACAAATACTGAAAAATTAGGATTCTATATATAAGATTACACATGCGACGGCGTCACCTTATATTTTGTGACGCCGTCGGGTCGCCGTCATTAGGGTTTCATCTTGGCTACGTTAGACTTGCGACGGCGTCACCTTGTGCTTGTGACGCCGTCCTCTTCAGCTTCTGACGCCGTCTGGATTGAATCTAGGCCGTCTAAGTTGCGACGGCCTTCTCTTTTATAACTTGACGTCGTCACTTAAAAATAAGAGTTTTGGCTTCTGTCCCGTCATAAAATCCTCCGACGGCGTCGCAGATAAGCAGTGACGCCGTCACCTTGTATTTTCAGCAGCTGGAGTGTCTCGATTCTTGACTTTGGCAATTTTCTTCGTATATCCGCGCCTTTTCATCCAAATAAGTGCCATTACAGCAATTTGCCTTCATGAGACCTAAAAAGTGAAAAGGAACGATATTAAGTAATAACGAATACAAAAGTGATCAAATAAGGGCTTAAACGACCCCTCAAAAAGGTACCTTTTAAAACCTTATCGCTTCTACATCCCAAATCATTCCCGCGGCTACTACTTGCGTGCAAGCTCTAAATCTAGTGGTGGGATTACGCAAGGAAATCACGTAACCTTGATACTTTGAGAGTATCCGTATTATTGGTTAATAATATTCAAGTATTGGTTGTTACATTTTGTGTTCATTTGTTTACCTTAATCTTCTAAGTATACTCAAGTAGATTTCGCATACTTGTGTATATTCCTACAAAGTTTTCTCTTTGTTGTTTTGGAACTACCTAAGGCAACTACTTAATACAAGCTAAGTGCTATAGATCCAAGGTGTTGGATCGATGTACTCTAACCAAACTAACTTAAATAGCTTGTTTAAGGTTTAACAACCTCGGATAAATCCTAAGTTATTAACCAAGAAACACTGAACAAACTCTATTAAGTATGCGGAATTTACTTAACAAAGCTAAGAAGAATAACTTTTATTATTAACTCTAAATCTGCTTATTATGCAGATACATTAACAACTCTAAGAATATCGAACTTCTCTAAAACTCTAAATAATAACTTGTAAGCAATCGTTCCTCTAATGCCAATCTAGGGGTCCTTTTATAGGCTCAAGGATAACCCTAGTCGGTTTACAATTTGTATCCTTGTACGACAAGTAATCTAATAAAGAATACTCTAGAATTACAAGACTTTCTATAAACAAATATAACAGTTTTTTGTTCTTACAGTACTTTGACTTCAATCAGCAGTACTTTGACTTTATCTTTAGCAGTACTTTGACTCTTTGACTTTTTCTAGTACTTTGTAGTTTTCAGTACTTTATCAATCTTCAGTACTTTGTCAATCTTCAGCACTTTCATATCTTCATCTAACTTGAATTCTACTAGCTTGACTTCAAGTTCCTTTGTAAATTTATCTTTAACATCTTCATCTTTAAGGACAGATTGTTTCTATAGCTTTGAATTATATCTCTGTAGTTTCTGTGCTTGTCAAAGTATCTTTAGAATTATTCTTTTACAGCAGCATCCAGCAAACTCCATCTTTTCAGCAACACAGCAACATATGACAATTTGTACATTAATTTAGTTTAAGTTGCAATCTATTCTCAAAGTACTGTTAAGGTTTTTACAAAGTACTGCTCTGAGTTCGAAAGTACTGCTCTTGGACACAAAAGTACTGCTCATTAGGATGAAAGTACTGCTCTTGAATTAAAGTACTGCTCATTGGACGCAAAGTACTGCTTGGAGTTTTTAAAGTATTGCCCATATATTTTCAAAGTACTGCTGCTGCTACAAGTCTTATTCAAAGTACTGCTTCTCGTATTCATTCAAAGTACTGCTCAAGGTTTTTACATGGCGAAATTTATTTGGATTGGCAGTATAATGGTTTATTACGAGGAGATTTCGATTTAAGGGGAAGTCGAGCATGATTATTGTTATGGATTTTTTTTGACGACACACACAGAGGTTATTGTTCACACACACAGGAAGAAGTTTATGTTCTTAAAGGATTTAAAAGGCTCGTATTTGATTCTTATGGATTAATTGATTACGAAGAAGGTTGAATATCATTTATTTGATGTTGAAGTTGAGTTTCACAGGTTTGTGTTCTTATCATATAGCTTGATGAATCTAGCAATGTGTGATTTTTCTTATGATGCTCTATGCACACATTGGCTATCACTTAAAGGAGTTACATTGTAGTGCTCAGTGTCTCATACTAGTTGAGGATTCTTGTCAAGGGATTGCGGTCTACTTATATTTGGTGATTTGTATAAGTATGGAGTTTCGTGGATAGTACAAGATTTAAGACACAAGTTTGGGAAATTCTACTTCTTCATCAAATTCGTTATACTCGGTTTTCTTCACAAGTAATCATTACATAAAGCCTATAGATTTTTGAAGAATCAAGAAGATGGTTAACATATGGTTTTTAGGGGAAGCTTATTGTTAAATGTTTAATCATCTACATGCATCACTCAAGGGGAAGTGTTTGATTTTTACTACTGTTGATCATTATTACTACTGCTAGTTGAAGTTTTCTACTGTTTTGAATCCATTTTTCCTATGGTGCGTAATGGTGGGCGATTTTAAACATTGGAAGTCTTAGATTGGAAGTATGATATTGGTTCGTAGTGGTCAAGATCATTATTTGCATACGTTCCCTATTTAGATAATAACAAAAAGGGGAAGAGATGTTTGAGTGACATGTTCAAGTCAAGGGGAAGCATGGAAGATAAGAGTGTTTCATTCATGGTGAGATTTAATGATCTCAACTTCTGCTACTTCGTCTAGGGAAGTTCGTACAAGAATTTTGTTTGTTTTGTCATCATCAAATTGGGGAAGATTGTTGGGTTTATTGATTTGATGATACAAAACAATAAAGAATGAAACATCAGGGGCTTAAAGTGACAAGAAGGAAACCAACAAAAAGATGGAGGGACTTGCTTGCAAAAGAAGTTTTATTTATTAGTCATTATCCTCTAGTATATAAAGAGGACATAGGTGTAGGTTTATTAATTAGGTCTTCCATAATGTAGTCGACTAAAGGTATGTGTGTGTAACCTAGGCGTAGCGTATGAATGCCTAGGGATAGTTAGTTAGTGTTAGATCAAGTCTTTGATCTTTATTATAGTTAGTTAGTTTATGGTGATGAAAACCTTGTTCAATAACAAAGTATTATTTTGATTATTCCGCTGCGTATCATACCATGTTTATTATCTTTGTTATTGATCCCTAGCTGAGCTTATAAACGATCTTCACACAAGGTTTGGGACTCCACACTCTGTGGAAGGCATAGTACGTGTGTAAGCATGAGGACATGCTTTCTGCCCGTGTTTAAGCATAAGGACATGCTTATAGGGCGTGCATAAGCATATGGAAATGATTATGGGGCGTGCGTAAGCATGAGGACATGCTTACTATGTATGTATAAGCATGTGGAATACTTATAGTGAACTACTAAGATAGGCAAGCTTAAATCTTCTGTTAATAGGGCACACATTCGACAAGTGTCCCTTCAAACAATTCATCAAATAAGCCATAAACATCTCATCAATTATCTCATCAGTCAATTCGTCTAATGTGTTCTCAATTATCTACATCCTTAAACAAGTCATACGCGAGGCGTCAGCTTGGTAGGCAGGCACGTGGTGGTCATAGGGCTAAGTTTTCAAAAAGTGGTTATAGTCTAGGTTTTGAAAATATACCCAGTTCTCTATAACCTTGGCTCTGATAGCAATCTGTAACACCCCGAAAATATGGTCCAGCAGAAGCATACGGACCTTTGGGTGCTACTATCATGGTATCACAACATAAGGTACAAAGAATGGTTTTTATTCCATTCATTTAGAAGGAGATTCATTATTTGAAAACATTAAGTTTACATTAATGAAAGTAGTGCGGAAATAGGCCCAATAAGAACTTTAAAGTGTGTTGGGATATGAAAGTCTACTGAAGAAGTCAAAGTGCTGGAGATTCAAAGTACTGCTAAGTGAAAGTCAAAGTACTGCTGTCGAAGTTAAAGTACTGCAAAGCTAAAGAACTGCTATATTCGTTTATAGAAAGCTTTGTTATTCTAGAATATTCTTTGTTTAGATTACTTGTCGTACAAGGATTAGAATTGTAAACCGACTAGGGTTATACTTAAGCCTATAAAAGGACCCCTAGGTTGGCATTAGAGAATATATGTTTTAGAATTCTAAAGTACGTGCATTATTAGAGTTTTAGAGAGTTCGATATTAGTGTTTTATAGTTGTTTAAGAATCTGTATAACAAGCAGATTCAGAGTTATTAATAAAATCATTGAAAGTTAAAGTTAATCTTCTTAGCTTTGTTAAGTAAACTCCGCATACTTAATAGAGTTTTCTCAGTGTTTCATTGTTAATAACTTAGGATTTATCCGAGGTTATTAAACCCTTAACAAGCTATATAAGTTAGTTTGGTTAGAGTACATTGATCTAACAAGTGGTATCAGAGCTTGTGTGGAAACTCTGACTAAGAAGAAACCTTAAAACCTATTTAACAACAAAAACCTAAAGATGTCGACTGAAGCTGTTCCACACCCATCCATCACCTCACTAAGAATACCAATCATTAAGAAGGGAGAATACGACCTATGGAGCATGAAGATGAGGCAGTACATTGGTATTACAGACCATGCGCTATGGAATGTAATTGTCAATGGTATTGAAGTAGTTCCAGAACCTGTAGAGATTCCTGGATAACCCAAACCACCCAAAGCAGTCTTACCAGCAGCAACAATTAGAAATCAAGAGAAGGCTCTCAATATACTATTGTCTGCTATTCCAGATGGTCATCTACTCAAGTTCCATGATGCTAAGGATGCAAAGCAACTATGGGCTGCACTCAAGACCAGATTTGGAGGTAATGATGCTTCCAAGAAGATGCACAGAAATCTGTTGAAGCAACAGTTTGAAACTTTCACTGTCGGTGAAAGAGAAGGCCTTGATGCTGCCTATGACAGATTCCAAAATCTTCTCAGCATGTTGGAGCTGTACAAAGCAGAGGTTTCAGTTGAAGATGCTAATCTAAAGTTCTTAAGGAGTTTGCCATCGACATGGCATGTGATTGCTACTATGATCAGAGGACAACCTGGTTTGGATGTTATGGACTTTAATGATCTTTACAATCATCTAAAGGTGTATAAGCATGAGATGAATGGCCAAACTAGTTCAAAATCTCACAGTATTGCCTTTTTGTCATCTGAAAAGAGAGGCAGTACTTCCACTAAAAGTACTGCTTGTCCTACTCAAAGTACTGTTGCCTACTCTACCCCCACCTTTGCTCAACAAGCCTCACCAACAAATACCAACCACTCAGATGAAGTTGTATGCTCATTCTTTGCACAGCAAGCTACTCTTCATGTTACTTATGAAGAAGATTTGTCACAAATTGAAGAAGATGCTCTTGAAGAAATTGATATCAGGTGGCAAGTTGCAATGATCACTGCAAGGATCAGGAAGTTCATGAAGAAGACAAGAAGAGGCATTGACTTCAAACCAAAACAGGGAATCACCTTTGACAAGTCCAAAATTGAATGCTTCAATTGTCAAAAGACTGGACACTTTGCAAGGGAATATAGGTTTGCTAAATATCAAGCAAACAGGATGACTGAGAAACCAAAGCTTGAGCTAAAAGAAATTCCTATTACAGAAACAAAAGCTTTGGTTGCTCAAGAGAATCTATCAGAGGTTGATTGGAGTGCTGTGTTTGATGATGAACCAGTAACCTATTGTACGGTAGCTATGGAGGAAGCAGTGGACGAATCAATGGAAGAGTTTGATTGGAGCACAGCGTTTGATGAGGAACCTGGATTTGCTGCTATGGAATCTAGAGATGGTTATGGAAGCTTTGACTGGAGCATGGAGAGTGAAGATGATCATGTTCTACTTGCTATGTTAGCCACTTCACCAAATTCACCCCCTATCTCTGAGGTACGCTCTAAATGTCATAATTTTTATCAAAAAGTGCTAAATGATTATGTTACTGAAAGAGATAATTATCAAAGGGCTAGGTCTGAGGTAGCTGGTTATCAAATTACTTTAGAGTCTATGGAAACCAAAATAATAACTCATGAAAATAATGAAATGGCTTGGGCAGAAAAGTATGAACAAAAGGATTATCAGTTAAAATTAAGTGAATGGAAGTTAAATTGTAAGATTTCTGAAATTGAGAAACTGACTAAGGAGAGAGATGAGTTGCTAGAAAAGTTTGCTGCTTGAGGACAATCTAGTCTTTCTCATGTTAGTTATGTTGAAAAACAGAGAAGAGCCTACCTAGAACTGGACTAGGTTTTGGTATGGATTTCAGTAGCGTAGAAGAGAACCCACCTAGTAATCAGGATGACCTTGATTTTGAGGATATAACAAATAGTGATGATGAACTCATTAACTATGTAGAAACATCTAGTAATGAGGAATCAATTAGTGAAACACCTCCTGAATATAAGAAAGATAAAGGTTATCATGCTATCCCTCATCCCACTGGTAGTCATCAACCTCTTAGACCTGATGTTTCTCATTTTTGAGTAGACAATCTAGAGTTTAGGAAAAAGCTTACTGGTGAATCTAGGTGTGAAACCCCAAAAGAAACAGCTGAGACACCTAAGGTAGATGCTGTTAAGAATCAAGCAGTACTTTCAACTCAAAGTACTGCCACATGTTCAGTAGTACCTTTAGGAAAACCTTTTCAAAATACTGCTAAACCTTTTAGGAATAATTTTGGTCAAAACAGTTTTCATCATTCACCTAGAAGACAGAATAGTTTTGGTCATACACATAGAGGAAACAATTTTGGGATAACAGGTCAAAAATTGTGTTTTGTTTGTTACAGTCCTAATCATTTGATTAAGAACTGTGACTTTCACTCAGAGTACCTAAGTAAATTCCTAAAGAACAGAACAACCAACCATAAGCCTAGAGAGAATAAACCAGTCTGGAATCACTCAAATAGGGTCAACCATAGAAATTTCTCACAAAACCATAGGTACCCTCACCAGAGAAGACCTTTTTCAAAACCCCCAGTACCTTCAAACACTTTCCAAGGTACTGTTAAGCCAAAACCAGTACTTTCTCAAAGTACTGCTCAGTTTTCACCAAACACCTTTTGGAATAAGAACCTTAGAAGATCTAATTACTATCAATCTAGAAGGCGTTACAACTCAAGGAAAGTAGCTAGATCAAGGGACTCTACATCAGAAGTTAAAACCAAATGGGTTAAGAAGGAAAGTACTGATGGGGAACAAACAGTACTTTCAACAAGTGAGACTGAAACAGAGATTTTGTTTGAAAATAATAAAGAAAACTTGATTGAAAAAGATATTTTTAATGAAAAACCAACACAAGTTTTTGAACAACCAAAGATAATTGATCATGTGCTTAAAGACAGTGGCAATAACATACTTAAAGAATTTAAGTATGTAACTCCACAAGGGGAACACAAGTCAGTAATGGCTTGGGTTCCTAAAATTAACTAACTCTTTTATCTTTGTGCAGGGCAACCCAGAAGAGGAGCTTAAAGATCATCTAATTGTATATAGTGGTTGCTCTGGAAGAATGACAGGAGACAAGGAGATTCTGTCAAAGTACTGAAGAAGTCAAAGTGCTGGAGATTCAAAGTACTGCTAAGTGAAAGTCAAAGTACTGATGTTGAAGTCAAAGTAATGCAAAGCTAAAGAACTGCTATATTCGTTTATGGAAAGCTTTGTTATTCTAGAATATTCTTTGTTTAGATTACTTGTCGTACAAGGATTAGAATTGTAAACCGACTAGGGTTATCCTTAGGCCTATAAAAGGACCCCTAGGTTGGCATTAGAGAATATATGTTTTATAATTCTAAAGTACGTGCATTATTAGAGTTTTAGAGAGTTCGATATTAGTGTTTTAGAGTTGTTTAAGAATCTGTATAACAAGCAGATTCAGAGTTATTAATAAAATCATTGAAAGTTAAAGTTAATTCTTCTTAGCTTTGTTAAGTAAATTTCGCATACTTAATACAGTTTGCTAAGTGTTTCATTGTTAATAACTTAGGATTTATCCAAGGTTATTAAACCCTTAACAAGCTATATAAGTTAGTTTGGTTAGAGTACATCGATCCAACAAAGTGGTCCCAATTAATCATCAGAGTCGCCTATGACCATGCCCCTTGCCAAGCGTCTTCCAATAGTGAGCTATCGCCTTAAACCTGAGAACACATGCAAAAAGGTAAGCTTACGCTGGTGAGTTCATAGAGTTTAGTTACAAAAGCAATAGTGGACCTGATAGAGTTTAATTGCTATATGCGACTAAGGCAGATATATAATAGACATTCCAATCAACCATCAATTCAATCAATAATTAATCCAATCAATAATCAATAATCCACAACACAATCGAGATCTCAGCAGGGCCCCATACGAATCTAGCCAGCTCAGTCGTAGCAAGGCCTAGAACACAAGCTACCCTGGTCTAGGTCGGATATACTTAGCTAGGCATCGCGTTATAGCATAGGAATGCTACCCTAGTCTAAGTCGGATACAGATGTCTATTCTTAGCTAGGCATCGTGGTATAGCATAGGAATGATACCCTAGGCTAAGTCAGCAATTGTCACATGTCTAGCATTTCCTAGTTAACACATTAGCAATTCAAAAGAGTAGTGGCAAGTCCAAGAAATAGTTTGCATTTACATAAAGCCATACGACATCAATCACCAATCAAATATACCAAACAACAGTTATTCTCAAATAATGTTCACGTATCCAGTTATGGTTTGTCAAAAGCAACATGTATTCTCCCCCAAAGTATTTATGAAAACCTTTGAAAAGAGGGGCTATGAAACTCACCTTAGCCGCAACAAAGCACTATTCACTATTGACACGACTGGCATCTAAAGCTATTCTCCATGGCATCCAGAAGAATGTACGACGAGTACGATAGAATGGAAGTGACGCAACCTAATGCGTATACAATTATCTTAAAATACGGCTTATATGATAAAGAAGTCGATAGAAAGTGATGTATCGTAGTTTTCATGGATCCTTCGTGTCATTACTTTCAAAAGTCCGTTATCGTTCCCAAAAGTTTATAATTAATATCTCAAAAGTTTAGTTTTAACGTTTTGTGTGGTGGTAAGAAACATAGACGCGACGTACAACTCACGCGAAAGAGAAGAAGACGTCGACACAGTCGAGACATACTAACTAGAACGCACGACAAAAAGGATAAGACATTGACATAGTCAAGAAATACTTACACTACTCAAGCTACTCAAAGACTAGGTAATGAAGACAACTATTTATTTAAATATAAATAGGTTAACTTGTTTCCCCATAATCCCAATACGTACATGATATCAATAAAAGATAAGTTCCCATTTAACACTTAATCAATAAAGGTTTCATATTCGTTACTCGTAATTTATACAAGTTTATAATAAAATACTTCATATAAGTCATACCACAAAGTATTTTATAAATGACATGCTTGTTTACTCAACGTTCCCAATTCCTTATGATTCTAATAGATTGTCTTATCAAAATAAGCTTTCCCGACGAGTTTATAAAAGTTATATTACATTTTGTAAAACACAAGTTACTATCGTCTTTAATGAAGGTTTATAATTAAATAAAACCATATCCGTTAATAATATATAGTTATATATCTCATTATCATTTAAAATGTGAAATGGAATACTTAGGCTTATTGCAAAACAAATATATTCAACTCATTTCCGAGTCTAACATATTATACTCGTTTAAGCCGAAATGTTTAATAAAGTCGAGCTTATTAATTAATATAACTTATTATCATTTCCAAATTTATAAAACATAGTTGCTCCTTATAATGTATATACGTAATAATTGATATTACTTCCAAATTACCCACTTAGTTCCCAATAATTACTCGTCGTTAATTCATGTTTTATATTGTTTATCCAGTAGTTCTATTCCGGTTATCGTTGTATAGTGATTTGTTACCAAATCGAGTTATTACGTGTATATATATAACTTATATCAAGTTACCCCATTACCACAATCACGTATATTTTTAACACAATTTATTTTTACAAATTGAAAGTATACCCGATGACTTATATCATTGATCATCAAATTAGCCTGATCTTTTATATATCAAATTCCCGTGTTTATCGCCTCATTTGTATTAATATGATACTTAATTCGTTCATATTTGCATTTCAGGATAACTGAGGCATTGGAGCGGAAAAGATGTGATATAAGGCCAAGTATATGTTCTGAAGATTGATTTACGAGGGCCTATGAATTCAATGAGAATATTACAACGAAACTCATTAATAATGTTACGGCGTAAATATGATGCTTTGAAGGATAAAGCGTAACCAACTCTTATGGTTACGTCGTAATTATTTTTGTGAAGGTTACGGCGTAACATGGAAATTTAGTTACACCGTAGAGATAATTTCGGAGTGGATAAGTATGTGCATACGAAGGATTATGGCGTAACCTAGTGATTTAGTTAAGCCGTAATTAATTACTTGGGCGCAAAGTTTTGAAGTCCAGGGACTGGAAGCGGCAAGTTAATATTTATTTTATTCATTTCAAGGACCAAGTATAAAAATACCAAGAACGACGAGGGGCTGAAATCGTAAATATCTTATAAGTATTATTAAGGCTTTTGGACTTAATATGAATCCACGCGCTACTTCAGGGGCCAAAAGCGTACACAAGAGTAATAATGTTTCAAGAAAATATGAGGATGATAAAAAGTACGAGATTACATATTTACGGCGTAACTCTAAATTAGTTATGGCCTAATTTCGATTACGGCGTAATTAATGATTCAGTTACGTCGTAGTTTTCTATTTTCGTAATTATTTGCGCCGACATTGGTTACGGCGTAATTTGCACTTATGGTTACGCCGTAACCATGTCGCGACCTATAAATACAACCCTAAATCTGCATTTTGAAGTATCTCTCTTCACCCATCTCCTAGGGGTCGATTAGGGCACCACTCCAAGGCAATTTCCAGCAGTTCCAGGCCATCTTTGAAGGGAGAATTCACTCGAAATCATCATCATTGTTAGCTCTACATCAAGTAATTTGTATAAAACATTATGTTTAATTCAATTCATGATTTATTCATTTTTGTTGGTATGATTTACTATATGTTTGGCTAGGCACCTCTGGTGCTGGCCTAGTTATGATTCCTTAATTGTTTTGTTTATGTTTACATTGCTTCCGTATAATTATTTCTAAGTGTATGCATGCATAGTTTGTTGGTAGCTACCCTTGTTTCGGTAGTTTTGAATGGCGGTGGTGGCTAGTTACTTAGGAGATATGACCAACTGACCCTAAGTAGGTAGACTGAGTGGGAGGGTAAGATGTGACCAACTGACGACCCATTCTGCTTGTGCGATTTGACCAACTGATCACCTACCGTTTGGATGAACTTAAGAAGTCAGGGATGAGTGTTTAAGATGCTAGCGCCCGGGCACTCATTATTATGAATCTTGCATGTAGCGTTACTTAATGACTTGGCTTAGGGGACTAAGAACAACTGGACTTATGACGGGTCACCTGATTTCTCTAGTGGACCCCTTTGCTGATAGGTTAGGACGAACTGACCAAATGCTGTCCTAGCGACTTTCACCCCACCTGAAGTAATTGGAAGTAATTAGACATAAGCATAACTAGTTAGGATGAGTAACTAGGTTAGCACCCCTCTCCTCGATTGATCACAACCCTCACCTTTATTTGCTTTCATATTTTCTTGTCTTAGTAGTAATTAATCATTCCCACCTTAAAATCTATTAAAATCTGTGACACCTAGACGTAGTTTAAATCTGCACACATAGCTCTTGCGACGACCTCGGTTTTACCGAATACTACACTACACACGACCGGGTACACTGCCCGTTAGTGCATTAGGGTAGACCATAGGTATAACGAGACCTATAAATATTAAAACCTGGTCAGTAAAATCTGCATCAATCATCTATCCATTTCATTAGTCCTGTTAATTCATTTTAACACCCTTTTAGGATATATAAACTATTATCATGTCTTAATGGAATTGAACCCGTATCAAGTCGACTTATTCCATAACCCGATATATAAGCCAAGATAAATAATCAACAAATGGATATTCGAGTCAAACGTGACCCGAGCGTGGCATAACTCATATAAACACCATAACTTGACCAATTATTCTCCAATATATACCAATCGTGACTTGGGCTCTAACCGACCCAACCAACACAGCCAAATGGGCCTTGGGCCCAACCCGGTTTACTGACCCGACACAGTCCCTTGATCCGACTCGCGACAGATTCGACCCACTAGGTCACTCAAGAACCAACTATAACAATCAACCCACAGAGTTGACTCGACTCATGAGTCAATTCGTGCCATATACCCATAACGGACACCCGAATCATGTTCCTACCACACGAGTATTAATCAATCCATTTTAAAACTTGTTTTAATATTTTTACATCCACAAAAACAACACAATATAAAATATGTTAATATATACGATCGATAAAAATAACAAAATATAGGATATGGTTATGTTTACCGTGAGAGACAAAGAAGAAAGAGGGTCGTGATGGCGTCTCCAATGGGTACAACCCGTAACCATCTAACCTTGAACCATCAAACACATTTTTATTAAAAACCCTAAGATTCCGAATCTTATTTTTAAGATCTAGGGAGCGTTTGGTTGCTTTGTAACGTGTGTGGTATGAAAATAGAACCACGGGATCCCGATCTACAAGATGGGATGGGTGGTGTAAGTAGAAGAGGTAGCCGGAATTTGGCCGGATTCCGGTGACGACGCCGGAACCCTAGCTAGGGTCGCCAGATTTTATGACTAGAGAGAGAGAGAGAATGTTGTGTGTGTATTTTGTAGAGAGAGAAAGTTTTGTGTCAAAATAAGGAGAGTGGGAGGAGTGGTTGTATTTATACTACCAATAGGGACTAAACTTGTACAAGTGAAATTACAAGGGCAGGAATGAAATTATCAAGAGGGACCCTAGATGAAACTTTATAAAACTTTCGATATATTCGGTTCGGGGCTTGGTTTGACTAGCAAACGAAGGATTCGTGACTCAGGAGTTACACCATTGTTCTTAGAATATTATTTCCAATAAAAACGATATATAATACGACTTGTATCTCAAATTAGTCAAAACGATCGCTCTAATTGATGTTTCTCCAATTACGACGCATCGAAGAATTTACGAGTTGTCACACACTGGGTAGTTGGATGAGGAGATTGAGTATGTTGATGGTAGTGAGTTTGTTGTTCAAGATCAACAAGGGAATGTTGTTGAGATTGTTACTGCTGTTAAGCTCAAGGTTAATACTATTGTTGGTACTACTAAAGAAATTGATGTTGGTGTTGATGAAGTTGCTACTGCTAAACCAGTTATAACTGCTGGAGTTGATGTGGAGAATGTTATTGAAGTGGCTAAATTGATGGTTGAAACTGCTACACTTAATGCTGATGATATGCCAGTTAATACTGCCAGTGAAATAGTTTATATTGCTGATGTTGCTGTTACTACTGCTGCTACTTCCACAACAACTGCTGAGGTTCTATTGGATGATGATGATATTATTTTGGCTAAGGCTCTTACTGGACTGAAGAAATCAAAACCAAAAGCTAAAGGAGTAACTATTAGGGAACCATCAACAACAACAACAACAATCATTAAACAACAACAAAAACCAGAAGGTAAAGGTAAATGGAAAGAAAGAGTAACTGAAGAACCCGCTAAGACTTTATCAAGAAAATAACAACTTTTCCTAGATGAAGAAGAAGCAAAAAGATTGCAAGCTCAGTATGATGAAGAACACAGGGTCTTAAAAGAGAAAGCATGACTTCAGGCTGAAAAAGATGAGGCTAACCTTGCACTACTAAATGAGTGAGATCATATTGAAACAAAGTGTAAAGTTGACTATCTTTTTTCTGAAAGATTGCAGCAAGAAGAGAGAGATCAGTTGTTTGAGGCAGAATAGGCCAAGTTACTTATGGAGTTAATTGCATATAGGAAAAAGTTCTTTGCCAAGAAGAGAGCAGAGGCTAAGAGGAACAAACCACCTACCAAAACTCAACAAAGAACCATCATGTGCACCTACTTGAAGAATATGGATAATTGGAAGCAAGCTCAATTGAGGAACATGAGTTTTGAAAAAGTCAAAGAGTTATTTGATAAAGCTTTCAAGAAGGTAAATTAATGTGCTATTTCATCCTGCTTTTAATATTTAGAAAACTTGAATAACTTAGGATAGACACATACTAACGGGCAGAGTACCCGATCAGATGTAGTAAAGCCTTAGGTAAATCCGAGTATCGTCCCAAGAGAGCTGTGACCTTGAAAGAACTAAGATGATTAGATAAAATATTGATAATATATGGGTAAACAAGGTTGATGTAATCCGTAGATATGCTAATATTCTACTCACACAGACACCAGAAATTTAGGTAAGAGAGATAGATAAACAAAGCTTAATAAAGAGTACAAATATGAATTGATTCCCGATACCAAGATTCAATATAGTGGTTAATTATCACCAGACTCCTTTGGTCGATTCGTCATGGCCTATGGTTCTTAGATTCCTCACCAAGATGAGCAGGTCACCGGGGATCATTCGGAAACCTAATAGCAGTCATTAAGCACCAAATCTACTAGATCTAGACGGTGGGAACCCGACCATTAGGAACTTAGATTCCCCCTAACATCTTAAATATCCCCACTTGATAAGTGATCATTTGGTCAATTCGCACACGAAGAGTGGTCGTACTATGGCCAATTCCTCCCATACTTCGCTATCTATCAGATTGGGGTCAGTTGGTCATATCCCCCAGCCCTTTAGATACTACTAAGCTTATAATACTACCAAGGCTAGCAATCTATGAAAATACTAGCAAATGTCTATAAAGAATTATAGAGAATAACAATAACATAAATGCAAACTTTAATTAATAACATGAATTCATAATATAAGATCTAGAAAAATATAAAAGGAATCCAAACTCGAATACAAAGGAAATCGTAGACGAGGACTTCGTTATTCAGGCTCCTAAACCATGCTTCTTCTTCTGTGTTTTGATCTCCCCAAACCCTAGAAGGTTTGGGAAAGGAGAGATATCAAATAATGATGAAATCATCGACTCTTTATAGGCTTCAAAATAGTTATGGCGTAACCTTGTTAGGTAGTTACGCCGTAACTTCCTTCAATCTTTAATGCTTATCCGTTGGCTACGGCGTAACTTTGTTTCGTGTTACGCCGTAGCTGCTTTGATCCAGTGTAAATTTCAGTTACGGCATAGCCTAAGCTGAGAGCTACGCCGTATTCTTTGTTATCGGTAGTTACGGCGTAACCTGAGCTGAGGGTTACGCCGTAGCCTTTGTAATCATAAGTTGCGTCGTAACTTCATCACTGGTTACGTTGTAAATAAGAGATAGTTGAATCAATAGGTCTTGAAAACGTCCAATTGCAGCTTCCTTACTTTGAATGTGTCTTGAAATGAATTAATAAGGAATAAGGATGTTTTTATTAATAATTAACTCAAAGTGTGATGATAAAGGGGGAAATTAACGCTTAGAAACTCAGGACTATTTGATGTTATCATAAATACTTTTGTTCCTATGGACACAGAGCAGGTGATGGAAATAGAAAAGGTAGTGGAGAGTTCTAAGAGAGTAGGAGATGAGTTAGAGCAGGAGGTAACAAAGAAAAAGAAACTTGATGAGCAGAGAGAGCAAGAGAAAGAGAATGAGAAGAAAAGGACAGAGCTAAAAAACAAAAGTTAACAGTGATTGCTTATGATGCTGAGGAGGAAATAGTTGATGTTGTTCCTTTGAAAACTGTGTATCATGGAAAGACATGCTGGTGGGAATTAATGAGAGCTGGTGGATAGACCCAGAGATTTAGCTCTTTTGGATTGATACTCAGGAGCTTTGATAGAGAAGATGTGGAGAATATTTGGAAGCTGGTAAAAGCTAAGTATGGATATACCAGGCCATATGATATCTTGGATAGGGTTCTTTGGGGAGACTTGAAAGTGATGTTTGAACCTCATCATGAAGATAACATTTGGAGGGAACAATACAAGAATCAAGTTTTGCAATGGAAAGTATATCAGTCTTATGGAGTTCATATTGTAGCTATGAATGGATTTCAATTCTATATACTTGTTGAAAAGACATATCCTTGATTGAGTCATGTAACAGTTCATCAGATGCTTAATGGAAAAGTTAGAATTCAAATTGATAGATATGATGAAATAATTTACCGGTTAATCAAGAAGATTGAGTACATCGCAAATCCAAAGAAGAATAAGTAAGGTGTTTGGAAGCATCCACCTGGTGATTATCAATGCTTTGAAAGAAACTTAATGATGATAGAAGGAAATATCAAGTTTAGGGGAGGATTATCGGGTTTCAAAGACTTCTAGATACTGCTGCAGTTCATATGGTTAAGACTACTCATGGTGATCAATGGAAAATACTCTAAGTATGATTACTGTTGCTGGTTATGTGTTACTGCTGCTCATTGAAGATTAAGACTGCTAGTGTATAATACTGCTGATGGGGACTTCAAAGGAAATACACTAATTAATTAGTGTTGCTAGTACTAAGTTAGTGCTGCTAAAGTATTAGTGCTGCCAAAGTGAAGATTAGAGATGTTGGTTGTTATTAATGTTGTTTGTAATTATAAGTCGGTTGAGATAAGTATAGAATGTTTAGATAAGTATGTAAACGATTTGAAATACTTAATAAAATATTCTTATCTTGTAGAATACGTATTGTAACCTTAATAGGACTCCTTAGCCTATAAACGGAAGCCTAGGGCATTGATAACATCAAATAGTTCTGACTTTTAAGTGTCAACTTCCCCCGATAATGCTCGTATTTTATATCAGTTATATGGATTTATGCTTGTATTCCTTTATATTTCACTTCCAGGTAAATTATGAGCATTGGAGCTAAAGAGAAGCGGATTTGGAGATTTTCCTAACGATTTATGATAGTATGCCAACTGTGAAGAACCTACGGCGTAACTCATTCTCTCACATTATGCTATAGCTAGTTTTTTTACTAGAAGACCAACCCAACTGCAATTACGGCGTAACTCCCAACTAAGGTTACGCCGTAATCATCTAGGTCAAGAAATATTTCGCGCCTCCATCAACTGTGCCATAACTCCTTAACAAGCATTACGTCGTAGTCCTCTTAAAAGAGTTCTGCGTTGAAGATACGGCGTAACCTTTCCAAAGTGTTACGCCGTAACCTATTTAACGAGAGTATCATTTGGAGGATTATTAAAGTTACGGCGTAACTCTCAACTAAAGTTACACCGTAACTAGGATCGTGCCTATAAATACAAGCCCTAATTTATGCATTTCACATCATTCATTCATAACTCAAAGTCAGAGAACGTGAAGAGGGTTACAAAGGCAGATCATTTGGAGCATATGGAGCCATCTCCAAAGGAGGAATCACTTCATATCGATAAGTATTAACGATCATTTCTATCTTTTACTTTTAATTCATGTCTTTCATTATGTTAAACATCGAATTCATTGTTTCTTTTAATATGATCGGCTAAGCACCTTTGGTGCTAGCCTAGTTATGATTCCTTGAATGTATTGTTTATGTTTTCATGCTTTCATATTATTGTTTCTAGTGTATGCATGCATAGTTCGTTGGTAGTTACCCTAGCTTCGGTAGTTTTGAAATGCGGTCATATCTAGTTGCTTAGGATAATTGACCAAAAGACCCTAAGTAGGTAGATAGAGTTTGGAAGGGTAAGAATTGACGAACTGATGACCCTTCCTCGCTTGTGCGAACTGAACAAATGATCACCGATCGTCCAAATGAACTTAAGAAGTTAGGGATGAGTGTCTAAGAAGCTAGTTCCCGGGCACTCATTATTTTGAGTCTTGCATGTAGGGTGCTTAATGACTTGCCTTAGGTGACTATAAACCCCTCGACTCCCCAAGGGGTAAACCTTTGACGTTGGGTAGGAGCCTTTGTTGATAGGTTAGGACGAATTGACCAAATGCGGTCCTAGCGACTTAAACCCCCACTTGAATCAATTGGAAGTAATAAAACATGAACATTACATGATAGGATGAATAATTAGGTTAGCACACTTTTCCTCTATTGATCACAACCTCTATTTTATTTTATGATTTTATTTCTTTCTTTTAGTTCAATTAAATCATTTCAACCTCAAATCAGTTTAAAACCAGTGACACCTAGACTTAATAGAATTCGCTCACATAGTTCTTGGGACGACTTCGGTTATACTAATTACTACACTACACACGACCGGGTACACTGCCCGTGAGTGCATAAGGTAGACCATAGATAAATGAGACAATTATAAATATTAAAACCTGGTCAAAAATCCTGCATCAGGCATAGAAATATGTCGTATTGTTTTGGTATAGTTTTGTTAGCTTGAAGGTTGTAAACCCTAGTACTTGCTAGAGTATTCATATTATTCATCAATAATATTGAAGCGTTTATTGTTTGTTTGTGTTCTTCTTAATATCAATTACTAGATTCCACATAGTGTTTGATTAAACTTAAATATTTTCTAAACTAGTTGTGTTAGTTTATCTAGCATAACTTAACCTTTGCAAGCTAAGGGATTACGATCAAGTACTCAACTGGGATCAACAAATAACAAAGTGAATATCAGGTCTACTATCAATAAGGTACATGAGAGAACCAATCAAGCTCTGACATTTATTTGGATCGATAGGTTTCCCAAATAAATCAGCTCTAATTTTTGGTGATGTGACCATTGGTTTACCAACAAAATCACAATTGTCCATACATGTTTTCTCAAAATATCAATTGTCCATACCACGAGGGGTGTATTTGTAAACCAAGAAAGAAATTTAGTTCCCCCATCATGGACATCTTAAATTTGCTTTTCATGAGATTTTCAAAATGTTTTGAAAGATGCAAATTAGTGGATCCAAAAATGATGTCGTCCACACAAATTTGAACAATCAGAATTTCATCTTTGTATTTTTGAGTAAACAAGGTAGGATCAACAGTTCCTTTGGTGAAATTCTTTTTAATAAGGAAAGAAGATAGTTCGTCATACAACGCTCTTTGTGCTTGCTTTAGCACATATATGGCCTTCTTTAGCTTCTAGACATAGTGTGGATGTTCCATGTTGATGAAGCCTTTTGGATGACTCACGTACACTTCTTCTTTAAGAGTTTAATTTAAGAAAGCGGCTTGTTGCCCATTTGATAAACCATGATATTTTTGTGAGCTTCATAGGCTAAGAAATTTTTGACTGCTTCAAGTCTTGCTACCGGTGCGAATGATTCTTCAAAGTCTATCCCTTCTTTCTGTCTACATCCTTTTGTCACTAGATGAGCCTTGTTGCGAATTACAGTAATTTCTTCATCCAATTTCTTCTTCCAAATCCATTTGAGATTAATGACATGTTTGTGAATTGGTCTAGAAACTAGTTCCCAACATTCATGTAGATGGTATTGAATAAGTTCCTCCTGCATCGCTTCTATCCATTTATTTTCTTTCATTGCCTCCTGAATGTTCTTTGGTTCTTTAGTGCTTATTGAGCAAATGTAAACGCATAATTCAAAATCTGTGGCAAGTTGTCTTCTCGTCTAAACTGGCCTTGAAGTTTCACCGATCACATTATTAATTGGATGGTCTTTAGTCTACTTGAGTGTAGAAGGATACCATTGGTTGAACATATGCATGTTAGATGGTCCTTGTAAACCTGAAGATGATTTAGCAGATTCTGTAGCAAACGGGTTTTCAAACACTTCTTCTTCTAACACCGCATCATTTTGGTTTTGAGTTGGTTCTTCTTGAAATGATGTGTTTGGATTCTACTCATCAACTCTTGGTAGAACGATTTCAATAATTGGAGTTGTTGGTGTAGATGTAGATGAGTTTGTTGGAGTTAGTGTGCAGCTTGGACTATTGTAGATGCATCTTGTGGTGATGGTGGTTGATGGTTTCGAGCAGGTGCAGCGGAATGACATTTTGATGCATTTGTCGAAGGTCCACCATAGTATTCATCAAACATTAATTCGAAGAAGTTCTCCCATTCTTGTTCTAAACATTTTTCAATAGTAGTTGATGGAGCTTCTTGAGATATGAGTCATGAACTGATATGTCCAAAAGTTTGCGGGTTTGGTTCAGGTCCTAATCTGATTTGATTAGAAGCCATTGGTTTAAGCGCGGGCTCTTTAGCGAGTCTCTTAGAAGCCATATATGAGATCTCATCGAACTTCACATTAATTGTTTCCATTATCCATTTTTTTCTTTAATTATACACCCTGAAAGCCCTTGAGTTATCTGAGTATCCAATGAAGATTCCAATATCACCCTTAGCTTTCAGCTTCCATAGATCTTCTCTATCTTTCGTTGGATAACACAAAATGCTAAACACGTGAAGGTAAGAGATATCAGGTTTTTTACTGTTCACTAGCTCATATGGTGTTTTATTAAATCTTGGTTGGATTAGGAAACGGTTCTGAGTGAAACAAGCAGTGGGTACAACATCAGCCCATAAATATAATGGCGCACTAGAATAAATCAGCATTATGCGAGCAGCTTTCATAAGAGTTCGATTTCCTCTTTCCAATACCCCATTCTATTATGGAGTTCTAACCACTGATGTTCGATGTGTGATTCTAACATATTCAAAGTAAGCTCTTAACTCGTGATTGGTAAATTTTATGCCATTGTTCGTTTTTACAACTCTAACGGGAGCTTGTAGAAGGACATGAATATGCTTCAGAAAAGTGATGATGATGCCTAGTACTTCATCTTTTGACCTCTGAAATTTAACCCAAGTATATCTTGAATAGTTATCAATAATAACAATAATATACTTATTCCCGTTTGTTCTTTCAACTCTCATTGGGCCACATAAGTCCATATGCAACTTTTCTTCTGAACTTGGTGCAGGTTTGGGTTGATATGATGGCTTTTTGCTTTTGCCTTGCTCTCAAGATGGACATAAGTGATCCATTGTGTATTTGAACTTAGGAAGGTCGGTAACGATGTTGTCTTTGGCGAGTTTGTTGATGGTGCCAAAGATGAGATGGGATACTCTTATATGCCACAACCAAGACTTAGTTCCAGATGCTCTTGTCATAAGACAAATTGGTGATGTAGAGGCCATTTAAATTGATATCTATAGCAAACAAATTGGTTCCACGATTCCCAGTCAAGACGTCATTGCCTTCCAAATTTCTAATAAAGCATGTGTTTCTCTTAAATGCAACCTTTAAATCTGCATCACAAAACTGCCCGACTAAAAACAAATTGTGTCCCAATACTTCAAAGTTGTAAACTCGAGTGATCAAATAATTCCCAAAGTGAAGATCTCCATAACCTAGAATAGCTTCTACATGATCATTTGGAAAGTGTACAGTTCCCATGAACTTCCAAAAAAAATTGATTAGCAGCTTTTGATTCCCAGTCATGCACTTGGAGCAACCCAAGTCGATGATCCAAAGATATATTTTGATAACCTGCGAAGAATAGAAGAAGTTGTTTTTGGAAATCGTTTTGATTTAGGTTCCTTGAGGTTATAGGTAAAATCTTGATCACATTCATAGAAAGTGTCTACAGGCTCAACTTGAATAAGATTCCATATACCATTATTAAGTATGAACACTCTACCCATTGGTTTCCATATACTAGGCGTCTTATCACTACTGGGTGATCTAGATCGTGCAGCTAGTCTTCTTAATGGTTTAGCACTAGTTCCTATTGGAACAGTCTTCTGTGCAGGCATATTATTCGCATATTTAGAAACACAATAATCATGAACATCATTAATTAAACATTTCTCGCATGTTAAATAAACAAATTCAACACTTTCATTAAACATAGCAAGTCTGATAGATTCATTACATTCAGTGTTTCATACAGATCATAATCGTATCAGTTTCAAAGCGTACAAATCTTACACGTAACAGATGTCGGTGAGCGTCTCGTAAAGAGGTACAAAATTTCAAACGAATATGAGGATCGAAGGATAACGGATATAAGTCCTAGTCCATTCACGTACCAACCCCAGGCATTTCCCAACACTTCGTATGATTTCAATAAGTTCAAATTATATGATCTCGGTATTATCACGTTGATCAGGCGTCATAATACTTGCATCACATAACAAGCCCTTATCGTCATCATATTCTGTCCCGGGTCATGACAAATCACATAACCAATATCACGACCAAACATATCATATACAGATACCAAGTAACAAACCAGAGCAGACCAGAATCTCGTACATACAGCATATAACACATCAAACAACTTACCATACCACAAAGGAGAGAAAACCACCAACTTGCGTAAAACGGTTCCTCATGACTCATTACGGAAGATTCAAAGGAAAAGCTGAGATATTACCAAAATGCCAAAAGATGACGCTTCACGATTCAAACCGAGTTCTGAACAAATCAAGGAAGAGCACTGCCGATCAAAATCACATAGCAAAATATCAAACCGCCACAAATGCATGACAACAAATCAGAGTAACACAAATCGCGCCCAAATCATATGAAGTAGATGAACCTTCTCAGCCACCGGTTGAATCTTGTCTTCATCGTTGCATCTTTGGTTGATTCGTCCAGCTTCCTTCAGCAGCCTCCTGATGTCTCCAACAGCACGGCAATCGAGAGTGGCTTCTGCTTCACGAACCTCTCCAGCTCAGAGACTTGTTGCAGCAACGCAGGTTCGGCACCATCGTCTTTGGCTCCACAGGTAGTCTCCCTCTAACGATCGACAAATGGATGTGCGAAGACAAAATAATAAAATTCAAATGCGAAGAGAAGAAGAGCAAAACAGTGAAGACAAAAGATTATCGAAGTCAAAACTGAACGACAATCAAAAGGAATCGGAATATATCAGAACAGACGGAAGCCTAATGTCTACCCAATCCTCACAGGTCAATCCTAAGGTCAACAAGACGAAACCTGGGCTCTGATACCATAATTGTAACACCCCAACCTGACAAGGGTAGAAGTGTCACAGCCTGGTGTCATATCAGAACATACAAGTAAAATCTTCAAGCGGAAGTCTTTAAATAATAATGTACCAAGTCATAATAACCAAAGATTTACAAGGGAAATTACAAAATCCAAATGTTAAAATAAAATAAAATCTCAAAATGCAAGCCCGCCAAAACAAGTCCAATTAATAAGGTCACTAGGGTTAGTCCACTCAGATAATCCACCTCTCAGCCCAATCAAAGCCCATCTTCAAACCTAAAACCTGCCGCAGGAAAAGAAATGCGGCTGAGCTTAAAAAGCCCAGTGAACAGATATAACAAAATGAAAGCTAAATAAAATCTGAAATGCAAATGAAACAAAGGGGCGTATAACAAGTCGTAGCGAAATGAGAGTAATGAGTCAAAGAGGATCCTGCAGAACGCAATTATACATATATCCAACACGAACAGATAACAAGGAGAGCGAAGCGAAGCAAAACATCGATGACATATAAGCCAGCACATACAAACCAGACATACAAGAACTGAAACATAAGTAAACATAGCAGGCATAGCATCCACACAACGTATATGTCATACAATCAATTCAGGAAATCAAAATACATACCAGCGAAACAGATATCTACAGGAAAGCGGAAGCAATTAATTAATCAGTGAGCATGGCAATTCACACAGGTCAAAACTCTTCATAGAAGACATGATCAGTATCATAATAGCGGAAGTGCTAATAGCAGTCAATACATAGCAGTCACACGTAACCAGTAGGAATACAGTATGAATACAATATTCAAAAGAATTAAATACATAGCAGGGCAATTAAACAAGTTAACAAGCTAGACGTCATAAGTTGAACCATCCACCAAATCAAACAGTAGCATAAACAGAAATGCAAACATGGCAGGTCAACAACAAGCAGATAAGGACACCACGAATAGTCATAGTCCACAAGATTTAATCGAATGAGGTACAAAAGATAAACAGATCAACAATCGATTGCACACAAGCATGGTTGCCAGACAAATCAAAAGGACCACAGAACAGTAAGAGAGCATATCATCAGATGACCACAGGTAAATCTTATAATCGCATGTTAATCATATCATAACAGGGTAATCAGTAGTCACATAACATATGAATAGCATAACCAAATCCAATAAACATATAATAACCCGGTACGTGAATGGAACCATAGTCTGAAGTAACGGAATGAGAGTGTGACAGATCAAAGCAATGTAATATATATCTTGGTAGTAGAGTGAGTCATATAAGGGTCTTGAGTAATAAACAAGTAATACAGATTATGGTGCGTTGGGGAATACAGAAGGTACAATATAGGTTATCAAAAGTGTAAGGGTTATCAGAAATCTACCCGAGCCCAGAAACATATCATATCATATCAAATCATAAGTAGCCATTGTATTCGGAGGGGTGACCTCGGAATACCATACATAATAGGAGGGGAGACCTCAGTAACAAATGGAGTAGCTAGCTCCCAGAAATGTGAAGACGCGGATTGCACCCGACATCATTCACCAAACAAAGCTCCAATAAGATCAAATCCCTCGAAACAAATCAAATCTAGGATGCATCCATACGCCCCCCCAAAACATATAATGGCCAAATCATAAACATATAGTGAGCTCATAATCATATCAAAATGGGGACGGTGTGCAACATCACTCGTGCACACTGGAGTCATGCCATTGGTGCATCAATGACACGGTCAGGTTACCTTCCTGACTAGGAAACATATTTTGGCTCGGGTATCAAACTGAAGGGTCAAAGCATATTCATATCATAAGGGTTCATATCAAAATTCATGTCAGAGTTCATATCAAAGTTCATATCAAAGTTTCATATTGAAGTTTTCATATCAAAGGTTCATATAGTTTCATATCAAGGTTCATATCAAAGGTTCATTTTCAGATGGTTCACAATCAGGTGGTTCATAATTGTAAGGTTCATAAGCATAACCAAACGAATATCATAGCGAACAGAATCATACCAAAGGGTCACAGTAAAGGGAACCATAGAAAAGGAATATCAGAAGTGAAATAAAGTTAATGATCAAAGATCATGAGAAATCCCTACTGAAAAGGGATAGAATATCTGTACCTTATTCGGAGCAAATCACAAATGAAAGAAAAATCAATAAAGGAGATCAATCCCGTTGCCCGGAACCTATATGAATTAGATAACGTTCTATAAGAATCAGACTACTCGTTTAAGACGGCTTTCCATTTTTAGTACTTTCTATTTTAGGCAGCTTTCTATTTTATGCAGGTTTCCATATTTAGCGGGTTTCCATATTTAGTAAGTTTCCATATTTAGTAAGTTTAGTTACTTATCTCAAGTTAATAAATGAAAATGAGTATTATAATGCTTTAAGGATCATTTATGACAAGTTACCAAAGTTTAGGGTTTAAAAAGTCAATCATGCAAAGTATAGGGTTAAGAGTGTAAATATAGAAAGTTTACTCATTTTACTCATTAAATCCATTTAGTTACTATATTAACAAGTTAATCCATCAAGTTTCATAATTTACAAAACAACCCCTTAACTTTATAAATCAACATAAGCATTATAAACCCTAGTTTAGGTTAATATTAACGAATCCGTTTTAAACCATATTAACTCGATTAATACAAGATTACAAGACACCTATGATGATACCATATTCAATTCGAACCACCCTTCCCAAATCAATTTTTATACGCCCCTTTATTATATCAAAACACCCTCGTAATCATTCGTTAACAATTCCAATTATCATGTACGTATAATCATATATTCGAAACTCATTAAACCCTTAAATAATACATATATGAATCGACATAAGAAAAGGTTCAAAATCAGTTTTCATGTTCATATTATATCATCTATATCATTCGAATAATATACAATTAGATTTAAGGCTTTTATGTATTCATGGTTCATTATTTCATGTGATAACATTTATATGACTTATGTGATCCTTTAACATATTACAAGCCCTAGATCATCACTAGCCACGAATTGGATTAAGAAACAAAAGAAGAGATTCGAGATGATGATAAGTTACCCTTGTAGCGTGTACGAGACAAGAACAAGAATCAAACCACAAAATCAAACCAAGCCTCCTCTTGGTTGTCCCAAACCCACGTACCCCATATAACACCCACGTACAAGCTTCCAACTCGATCCAAAACACAACACTACGTCCACCAAACGATTACCCACAATCAAGAGCCTCCTAGGAACACCTTTGTTTGATGGAATTTTGGATTGAATGATGAAACAAAAAGGGTGGCCGCCACTTGTGTAGAGAGAAAATGGACTT
Source organism: Chrysanthemum seticuspe (assembly GCA_019973895.1). Classification (NCBI taxonomy): domain Eukaryota; kingdom Viridiplantae; phylum Streptophyta; class Magnoliopsida; order Asterales; family Asteraceae; genus Chrysanthemum; species Chrysanthemum seticuspe. The sequence goes on from BPTQ01000009.1 coordinate 34,776,123, forward strand.
AGGGTTTTCTTGGTGTTTTGAAAAGAAAATGGAATGAGATAAATGTGATTGATTTGAAGTGATATGGGGAGTGATTTTAGGCCTTGATGGCCGGCCAATATGGGGTATCAAAAGACCATTTCATAACTTTCCTTGTTAACATTTCCACCATGTACATAGTCTTATTCCAAGTCTAGATTCGTAGTGTACAAGTTGTAATGTTTATGTGTTACATAGACTTTAATTATTCATGTTCTTTTAATGTATATCATAAGTTAATTATTTTCATAATGTGCATATATTATTAATGAGATAATACTTGTTAAACGATGTTGAAGTGTTTCCCGAGTTTTTATAATTTTTAATTTGAGGGCAAAATTGTCATTTCACGCGATTGAGATTTTAGGGTTTTACAATGATAGACCTCAAAATGATGGAATTGTCATTCATAGATCCGTAAGGATATCTCAGATATTTAATATGCTGAGGATAATGAGTTACAGGATAATGGTAAGCCTGTTAATCATGATGATGAATTTACCAAATGTTGAATTGTGGTAAATCAATCATACTATGAATGTTGAGATGCTGTCCATAAATATAATCAATTTTAGATACTTGGTTTATCTAAAATGAAGATGATTTTCTTCAAAGGATGGAAACCCTAGTGGTTTAAATCTTTATGTAGAAATTATATGGACAATATTGTACACATATTTAATGCATGTCTAGTGATAATAATATTAATCATATTTAAGCAATTAACTATGGTTGAATATTCTTTTCTAGATACATTAAATAAAAGTATAAAGATTATAATTGTCATACTTAGTTTCATTGATATGAAATTTTGACAATGAATATCAAAACTCTTTGTTGTGGAATTACTTTTGCGAGGACGATAAGTAATACAAAGTAGTTTTATGAATTCAAATAATCTTTGAATATGTACAAACTGCAAGAATCCATGAATGGATATATGCATGCATCTATGAGATGAGTCTTATGTTTAATATTAAATCAATGTCTGATTTAATAAATTAAAATAAGCTAGCTCATAAGTATTCCTGAAAGCTAGTGGGAGTATTATTTTCTTAAATCTTATATGTTGTATGGGCAACTACATTCCAACTAAATTAAGTTTTAATTGGGAATGAAACTTTGTTTGTAAGATTTGGAAATAAGACATACAACCTTGGAATATATGTTTATAAACATATGCGGTAAAATAAATGAGTCTAGTAAAACATGATAAATACATATCTTTAACAAGATATAATATGAATGAGATCTTAAAGTTTAACTTGAAGATTCATCATGTACATCATGTTGTGTATAAGATTGTTGTGTCATGCTTGGTTACAAGATGATTTGACAACATTGAAAGTTGTTAGTGTAATAAATATTTTAAAAGGAATATATTTGTATTTAGAATCACATTCCACAGTCTGGATATGCTCCTAGATTCTATGGACGAAAATATGGCAATTATTTCATAATTGTCATTGCCAACAAACTTGAGTTTGGTAGGCACCAACATTACACTATAACTGTTCGAAGTTTATGGATGTTTAAAGAGCATATTGTTGTACACAATGATGCTGGTATAATTGAGATGACACTCAATTCTAGTCATGGTATCCTTGATGATGACCATGTTGACTAGTTATGCTCAACTAAGAGCATAGTTGCATTATACATTAAAGAATGAAGAATACTTTAAAACTTTAAAAGTTTTGAAAGATGATTGTCATAAAAGGGTGGTTCAGGTTATCACGCACCTTATGGAATGATATGACAATATCAAGATATGTGTAAACATATACAAGAAATTCACTTATTGAATTCTTGAAATAAGTATTCTCAAAATTCCTATAGATCAAAGTTAATTGAAATTATGCCTTGTCAACAAGTATGATTTTCATGACTTGTGGCAAAATTCATTAACTAGTATTCTCATGCATTGATCTATTTAGTATTTGGATAAAGGATGTTAAACAATTATTATTTATAATGAATTAAAGTACGGTATACGTTTAATTTCATTTATAATATTGTATCCTATATTTGCATGTTTAAATCCATGAATAACTTAAGTTATTCTAAATAGTCCATTGTCAATCAATAACATGGGAATGATATTGAATTAAGACAAATCTGAGTATTAGTTAGAATATACTTGAAAGTATATTGATGCGTAGCATGACTAATTTCAGATGATATTCAATGAATTGAGTATAGGACTTATCCCACCCGCATGATGATACTTTATGGATCTTTGTCATTAAGTATATCATGGATATTTATCCTCTGACTTGAGATACAAGAGATATGTCATGGATGTAGTGCATTTTTGTGAAGCAATCTAACGCTACACGTAACTGGTAGTTATAAGGGTTGTTTTCAGAAGTGTTGCGAAATTTATGAATCCTGCTTGTAGTCAAAATGGGATTTGTTTCCTTCAAATTTATTTTGAAGTATAATACTACTGGGCCCCTCGTAGGATTGTTAAGATGTTTGTATGGCCATACACAAGGTCTTCTGTTAAGAAGAATTGATAATCTTAATAAATCATATAAAGCGAGAAACAGAATAGTTAATTAAGAAATGAGTGAGATCCATATTCTTATTAACATGGTATTAGAAACAAAAGGATGAATATGATGATGAATCATCAAACTTGGTTTTTCTCCAAGAAAACCATACACGAGTTGTACCGGGGGCATTGGCGTGTTGCTAGACGCTAACCAATGTCATTTCACGTTTTGTAAACATATCCAAGTGGGAGCTGTTGGAAATGTATATATTTACAAACATGTGAATGTCCGGATTCGAACTCGTGACCACGGGATTGCACACATTAGCGAATGAGAATTAAAGTTAATAATTAATGTTTATGTTTACGATTAATTATTACACATTAAGTCCGGTTAACGATCGTCAAGTATTTAACGGAAAAATGACTAACGACCGTTAAATGGAAAAGAGAAGGACTAGAAATGGAAAACTTGGAAAAGTTATGGGTTGGGCTTTGGGCTTTCCATCATGGCCGGCCATAGGGGCTATTATAGGCCTAATCCCCTAACTTGTTCCCTAAGTTTACCTACTAGTATATAAGGATGGGTAGGTTCTAGGGTTTCATACACTTGTGCATTGAATTAACCCTAGATCTCTGTTCTCCTCTCTCTAGTCCATTATTCGGCCGAACACCCCAAGTAAGGGAGTTTGGTTTCGTTTTTTTCTTAAACGAGGACTTGTGTTAGATCTAGCAATCGCTTGATTCGTTTGGTTAATTCGTGTGTACAAGAACGTGGTTGTAAGACATTATTCTTACACCAATAAGTACTTCTTTGTTTTGCTTTGCTCGAGGGTTGTTTTGCTTTGCTCGAGGGATTTGACATTCGCAAGAGGTACGTTACGCATACTTTCAGTTAATTAATTTATTTGTTATGATCTTAAGTCTTCCGCTGTGTACTCTTGATGTCTTTATGTTTTATTGTATTTTATATATCATAAACTCAACACCTATGACAATTGTATTGGGCAAGGAGAATTTGGGAAAGTTTACATGGGAAAAATCATCCACAGTGCCAAGGGTGAGGTGGTGGTTGCTTTAAAGCGTTTAGATCCTAAATTTGGGCAAGGAAATCCCGAGTTTTGTAAGGAGATCATGATGCTTTCGTATTATAGACATGAAAATATTGTTTCTCTGTTAGGGTTTTGTGATGATTCGGGTGAGAAGATCCTGGTTTATGAATATGCATCTAAGAGAAGTCTCGACCTATATCCGGCCAAAAAGGATCTAAACTGGGTCCAACGCCTTAAGATATGCTTAGGGGCTGCTCGTGGACTCGAGTATCTTCATGCTCCTGCTGAGAACCAGCTCAGAGTATTGCACCGTGTTATTAAAAGTTCGAATATCCTATTAGACGAAAACTGGAATGCGAAGATCTCAGATTTTGGCCTCTCCAAGTTTGGTCCTGCAAACAGATATTTCACATATCTTGTCTCCAATGCTGTAGGCACGCCTGGTTATTGTGATCCGTTATTTAGAAAGACATGGTTTTTAACAAAGGAGTCGGATGTTTACTCCTTCGGTGTCGTGCTATTTGAAATATTGTGTGGGAGGTTATGTATGGACAACAAAGACAAGCATCGGTCATTAGTAGGATTGGCATGAGAATCCTACGAAAAAAACATTATAGATGAAATTATTTTCGATAGTATTAAGGATGATATAAATCCCGATTCTTTGAAGGTGTTTACGGAAATAGCTTATCAATGTTTGAACAGAAAACGTGAAGAGCGTCATTTGATGACACGGGTTGTGGAAGCTCTGGAAACTGCACTTAAGCATCAAGTACGCTTTAGTTTCCTAAATTTATAGCTATATGTCTTATAGGAAGAGCAACTTATTGATTTATCATTTTTTTTCTGCTAGTTATTTATCTATTTGTTTTTTGCATAAACTAATGGGTCTTGACATCGTTATTTAAAGTGTTAGAAATTGAGATCATAATCTGTGGCAAACATGTCATTCTATCAATTGCTAATGGTTTTCAAGTTATGTTTATTGCAGGCTTATTACAGGGGTTATTCTTGGACAAAGCATAAATGGTTTAAAGGGTTTAGAAGTTCATTGCTGCTAGTGCCTCTCTTATAATAGTTGAGGGGGTCATTGTGTATCTTTTTCCCTTACTTAATCCTTCCTCTAATCTAGGGTTATCACACAACTGTGTGTGCAGTCATTGTCTTACACTCTCTCTTTTCTGATCATAGTACTGATCTTGTTTCTTCTTTGTATTTGTCTGGTTATTGTCTCATTCACATTAACCTAACCTTGTAACACTTTGGATACTATTGTTGGCTTAATCTAAGCTGACTATTCAGGCTTTGGTTTGAATAAAGTATTGTTATGAATCTGTTGTTGCTGATACTTTCTCACATGGTATCAGAGCGTCAGGCTCATAATCATAGTTGATTCACCATCCTAGGGTTTCTTCGTAGAAACTTGGGGATATCTCTCCGGCAACAATCAAAAGCTACTATGGGTTTCAAAAGGTGGTCAATCTCGATTACCATATTGTTTTTTGGGTGCTAATTGGAAAAATTAGGGTTTCCTACAAAAACCCTAATTTACGGTGGTTTGGGGTTATTACTATTGGGATAATTGCTGGTTATCTCCCATTCACAATCAGCCCTAGACTAAGTGAATCTAGGATAATTGTGATTCGTTCTTTCCGCTGCATATTGCTATGTAAGTCTACTCTCTCCTTCAAACAACAGTACTTAAGTCTTTGTGGGTGCAAACGGGTAGACTAACATCTTGATCTACCACCCCTGAGTGGTATGAATACCTGCTCTGGTTTACCCCAGTCCACAGGCTTGCTGCTTGTTGTTTCTTAATTACAAAGTCTTATTTTTTTTCTGTTTCTTATCTGTTTATCTACTTTAGCTATTATTTTTCTGTGTTATCTGCTTTCCTTATTTGTATTATGGTTGTTGGTGATGATACTGGTGGTGGTTCTTCCACTGAAAAAAGTTTGTCTTTTGGTGATGCTTTATATTTGCATCCTAATAACACCAATGGTACTCCTATTATCTCCATTAAACTCACTGGAACAGAAAATTATAAAATATGGAATATGGCCATGACATTTGCCTTAAGAAATCATAATAAGTTAGGATTTATTGATGGTACTTGCTTAAGAGATGACTCAAATCCTGTTCTTGCTAATCAATGGGATACTTTTAACTCTGTTGTGGTCACTTGGATTCTTAACTCTCTTAGTCCTGAATTGTTTGCGGGTGCTATCTATGTTAAAACTGCTTATGAAATATGGAATGATCTTAAAGATACTTATGATAAGGTTGATGGGTCAGCTATCTTTAATTTGCATAAAAATATAAACTTTGTTAGTCAAAGTGGGTCTTCTCACTACAAGAAAAGTGGCTTTTTAGGACCATAAAATGGTACTTTTTAGGACCTTTCATTTAATAGGACCAAGGATGAAAGCGTTTCATGTAAGGCGGTTGTAATAGGTCCAAAGCGTCCTAACCCTTATGAAACCAATTTTATGGTCGTATTATATGTCTATGAACAACACAAATAGCGTCCTAATAAAACCATATTAGGACACTTTTACAATGTTTTAACATGTGATTACCTACTTTTAATCTTTTGAGACACATAAAAACGTCCTTAAAAGTATTGTTAGGACGCTTATGATGTAACATCATAGCTATTTTAGCAACCAAGAAAAGGGTACTAATAACTCAAATAAGATTATGATACCAATTTTATGGTCGCATTTTAGGTCTATAAACAACACAAATAACGTCCTAATAAAAACATATTAGGACACTTTTACAATGTTGTAAAACGTTGTTACCTAATTTTAATCTTTTGATACACATACAAGCGTACTTAAAAGATAATTGTTAGGACGCTTATCATATAACATTATAGCTATTTTAGCACCAAGAAAAGGGTTCTAATATCTCAAGGAAGATTATGAAACCAATTTTTTGGTCGTATAAAATGTCTATTAACAACCTAAATAACGTCCTAATAACAACATATTAGGACACTTTTACAATGTTAAGTTAATTGTTAGGACGGTTAATAAGTTTAATAGGACAATTTCAAAGTCCGGACAAGTCATATGATAGGACGCTATTTTCACCATGCACACTCTATTATTACGATATGAATAAAACATCAACTAAATATTAAATGAATAAAACGAAATTGTATTTCAAATTACCAATTGTCATAACAAAATCACTAAACATAAATAAGGTAGACAGAATCTAACATAAAGTCTGTTAATATTAAACAATACATTAACGCAACAAGAAGCTTAGTTCGTGGTCATCATGCATCATCTCACTCAATCCTCACGGACCACCTACAAATAAACACCCATGTATAAGCATTAAGCTCCATGTTAGTAAAATTATTGGTATCACAAGATTAACAAAGACATACCGAGATAAAGGGACAAGGCCATGCTATGGTTGCACCAACACAGTCTTCAATTGTGGCAAATAACCCATAGGGTCTCACCAACACTTCATCTCTTTTTGTTGGTACTTGAACGTTTACCTCACACCATCCTCGTCCAATCTCTGTACCACCAACTATATCATTTGGGTTCAAGCTCCTCACCCATCCTTTTGCTACAGTCTCGGTTGAGTTTAGAATGCTTTTAAGGACAACTTCATCCCCGACCTAAATGTACCACTAAAATTTGCTTATTATCAGTATTCAAAAGATCATGCCAGAACCACCAAGGCAAGTAAAATTCAGAAAGATCATCACAGAATGTGCTTATGTTCATTAACTCACCAATTAAATCACAAATGTTTCTGATAGCATCAGCTACCGAATCCCTGATGCTGTCAAAGGTGGCTACAAAAAGTTCATCAACTGATTCACTATCCGTGAGCATACTATCTGTAGTTCCTGGAGATATTTTAGCTGGAAGAACAGGAAACTGAAGTAAGATTTTTGAACATTACTTTTAGAGAATTTGACCTCTACCAGAAACTTAATGTTACAAGGACACTTTCACATCCAGATAGAAACAGAACTTACATTCTCTACTATCTCCAGATACCACAGCAGACGCCCATGATTTTTTTATTCCATCTTCCAAAACGTTAATTTGCTTCTGCAGATACTGCATATCATAACAAGATCACATTACCAATCATGACTTTAATACAATCTCTGATGTCAATTTTATAGTCTTTGATGATATATATCATTAAAAAATCAAAGGAGACCGGAACTTACTTGAAGGGTATTTAATCTGACACATAGCTTAACTGCTGTCAGCCCTTTTAATTTCTCATCCACTTCCTCGTCAAGAAGTAAATTCTCAACCACCTTTTTCTTAGCTATTGGGAACATTGTTTCCTTGTAACGAGTCAAAGGTGGAGCATCAGGATATAGATGGTTCTTCTCAACTGTGTTCAAGTAAAAATATATGTATAACTTAGATTGAGAACAATTTTGATAAGATAGGAATAAGACAAGAAAATAAAAGGTAAGAAAACCATCACAAATTTCCATGCCGGATCAACCATTAACATAATAGATGAGCAATGAGAAGCAAAAAAGTTGAATCATCAGAATATGCATTCTGACATATAACAGCTGTAATTGATTTTTATAATAAAATAATGAAAAAAAAAAAGTTATCATCTGGATGATTACATTATTAATATGACACGCTTCAATAACATACATTGATATGACACGTTTGAATAGCATACATTATCTGGATGCTTGCATTTGACATTTACATCATACAAAGAAACAAAATGGTAATCTTTTGTCACTGAGAAAATTCATTCATTACACTCGTCAAACGGTCATCTTTCATTTAGAACCAAGGTTCAAAAAAGCTTCTAAATCATCATACAGACCTTTAAGTCATAGTGTACTGAATCATATAGTTATATCAAACAGCACCTTACCTTAATCCCATCTGATTCTACAACCACTTGCTCCAAGAGTCTCGAGTAGCTCAGCAGAAAGATGTGGTCTGAGAGAAGCAAGTAACTTGACCTTTTTTAGTCGAGTGCAGCAAGCCCTAAGAGCAAGTTCGTACCCTCTTACTGTCACATTTGTTAGGTTCACCAGCTTGGCATCTTGCAGGCGTGTCAAGTTCCCCATCATCATGCACAAACCCACATCTGATATTGCACAGAAGCTTAGATTAATCTGCATCAACATATAACCATTGCTTTTAGCAACAGAACAATACGACCAATACAAAAATCAATGCTAAAATGGAAGAGAAATCATACGGTCAAGATGAAAACAAAAATGCAACTACAGCGGAAAAAAAATTAGGAGTTATCTTTAAAATCATTTATAATCAACAGTACTCAGATATGCTTTAACAAGTTAAGAATGGTTGGACAAACTTGATTTCGATGTTGTAATTAATTGTACTTTCATGATGACCAACTGGATATATACGCAAAAATATTACTATCAAATAAAGGGGGTATTCGGAATTTGGTTCTTGAGCTGATCATCCCAATATATAGGTCAACCAGTAGTACTTTCATGTTAATTAATGTTGTAGCTTTAGTTCAAACAGGTTGGTAAGAATTGAACAATTTCGTATAGACTCATGACAACTAATATTTACTAAAATTTCTATTGAGGATTAAAAAAAAGGCGACATCAACGTAAAAACAAAAGTAGAACTGGCATACTAAAGAGAAGGTAAAATCGTAACTAAAAACATAACCAGCATAACAAGACAACGATTTTCGTTACCAATATACAACTACGTCTAATTAGATTCGAAGACACGTTATAGTCTACACCCAAACACGTACTACTACCCCTTGAACTGTGCGGACGTTCTACGGTTCGACCACTTGGATTGTTTACACTGTCATTCTCCCATGCTTGAACGAGAATCCCGAACGACGTGAGCTGATTTTTTCCAGTTCAATGAACGAAGAGAGTCTGGTGTAGAAAG
>BPTQ01000009.1:34794080-34844032 GCA_019973895.1 Chrysanthemum seticuspe
TAAGAGACAGATATTGTGGTGTATCATAAACAAACCATTATGAATAAGCGTTCTATAAAGGTTAACGTTATAAGACGCTATTGTCAAGGGTCATATTCACATTTCTTATAAAAAAAAACGTTTGTGAATAAGTGTTCCATAAAACCGATGTTTTATGACTCAAATATCAAGTGTCTTATGATGGTGTATCAATCTATGGGACCCAAGTGTCAACTGTCATGTTAAGTTATGTTTTAATAATACGTTTGCGAATAAGCGTTTTAAATAATTAATGTTTTATGACTTATATATCAAGTGTCCTATTATGGTGTATTGTAATAAAACCATAATTAATATGCATCCTTTAAGGGTCCTATTAAGTTTTGTTATAATAAAACTTTTGCAAATAATCGTTTTAAAAAAATGATGTTATAAAACCATTGTACATGCGTCCTATAAAGGTTAACGTTATAATACCCACGTGTCAAAGGTCCTATTAAATTTTGCTATAATAAAACTTTTTGTGAATAAGCGTTTTAACTAACTGATGTCTTATGACTCAAAACTCAAGTGTCCTATTATGGTTTATTATAATACAACCATAATGAATGAACGTCTTATAAAGGTAATTTATTAGGATCCATATTTTAAGTGTCATATTAAGTTATATGATAATAGGACCCCAAATCATCGACCATCCTATTATATACCTTTTTAGGACATCGCCTAAGTAGCAAATATTTAAAAAGGACCCTAAACGCTCATATGTCCTATTAAACAGTTTTTTAGGACTCCATTATCATACCGTCCCACACAAAGGGTCCTAAAAAGCCACTTTTGTTGTAGTGGAGGTTAAAGGTTGACCGGGTATGGGTAAAATGGGGATTGACCGGGTTGTGGTATATGGTTTTAAGTGGATTTGGGATGGGCAGTTATAGAGATTATTTGGGCTTTTGGGGTTAAGTGGTATTTTGGACATGGGTTGGTTTATGATGTATATTAGTAATACAATTTGTATCATATTGACCAATAATGCCAAATGTGAATTTGCAAAGGTTAACTATGTAAATTTGGTAATGTTGAGGGTGAATTTGTGTATTTGTGGGAAAATGAGGGGTTGATTGTGAAAATTGGTAAAGTGAAAGGTAAATTGTGATAAACTCCCAAATCATGTCCCGTACTCCGTAATTTAATCTTTTAAGCACTAAAATCCCTGAAATAGCATCCCCGACATCGGCTTCTGCTCTCTTCTCTCTCTCGTGCCCGGTTTTCTTCGGTTTTGGCTCCTTTTTGTCTGTTTCATCATATCCGTACCTGCACATACAAAAACTCAAGAAACACGCAAATATTAGCAATAAACGGCTCTTTTCTTGGTTATTTTGGGTCATATTTGATAAAGAAATGATATGTGTTTTTGCACATATCAGTGAGTCTTATTCAAAATCCTAGGGTGTTCTTATACTTCAACATTCCTTATTGATCTTTTCTTAGGTCGCAACTTCCTATTCTTACTTGTATTGCTCCTAGGCTTTCAAGTGCGGACATTAGGAAAAGAAGCAATTATTCCTGTTTCAGTAGAGGGAAGCACATTAGTATCTTGTGATTTGGCAGTAGGCATTCTAGGGTCATGATTACTAAGTGTTACAGGTGCTATTCTCTTAATCACGGTAGGCGGAAGTTGTTCATACTTTCCTAACATTTCTCTTAACTTAAAGATAGTGTGCACCAATGCAAGATAATGATCAAGTTTGTTAGATGCTTCATCACGAGTCTTTTTCAGTAAATCAAATATGACACCATATTCCTATTTAACTGTTGAAAGTTCTTGTTCATATTTTGAGATTTGACACTTGAAAGACACGTTTTGATCATCCAGTTGCTCAATTTTAAAATCAAATGGTTTTGATTTCAACTGGTGGATTTAGTTTTGCAAAGCAAGTTCACGATTTTGACAATCTTCTTGACACCATTGAAGACGACGTTTTGAATTTGAAAGTTCATTTAACAGTCGTTCATTTTCAGCTTTTAAAGACTCGATTTGAAGCACATTATCAGTATTCTCAACAATTATAACAGAATCAACAGTATCAGCAGAGATATAATCAGAAGCATATGGTAGAGAATGCAATAACACAACATTATAGACATCAGCACATATAACATCTTCCAAGAGTCGATCAACATCTTTTCGCAACATTTTCTTTTTACGTTTGGTGTTAGAAATATATGTTTATGTTTTCTCGAAAACGACTTTCATCAATCCAAGGTCCTTATGAAAATCCCGTTCCCAATATAATGCACAGTTTTTCAAATTTTTAACATTGGGTAAAAGTCTTTTCTGAAAAATGTCTCTTTGTTCTCGCGCTAGAGGCGATTGAAAATGTTCAACTTTTATCTCAGAATGAAATTCAATCTCATGTTCTAAAAGTTTGAGGTCGGCCATGAAAAGGTCAAAATATCTAAGAATTTGACGATTTTCAGGTTTTGAATTTACTTCACTGATGGAAGGTAAAGGACCATAAATTTGTGCATAATTTGGTTTGGGATTAACATTAGAAGACTCAGACATTCTTGTGATAATCCTTGGTGTGTTAGAAGAATCCTTTGGTGGGACGAAAGTGATCGCTTGTGAATAATTAAAAGGTTTGTTGTAAACAACTTTTTCTAATTTTGATCGACTCTCGTCTTCTGCATCTAACTCCTCTTGACGATGATATTCAACAACACTCATAACAGAATTATCAATTTTATATTCTGCACTGGAAACTTCAGGATTTGGTTTGAATGCTTTGGTTGAAAGCTTAGGTTTGTAATCAGCAAGATTCGGTCCATATCCATCTGGATTGGGTTTTAAAGTAAACTTTTGAATAGCTGTGACTGACTCACCATGTTTGTAAACAACATTTCGAAACTCTTTAAGTTTGTTTTGCAAGCCGATAATTTCTTCAAGATGGTCATCTATTCATTTCGTTGAATTCTTTTTGTATTCGGAGAACTGTTTTTGACAATTTAACAACTCAGCCTTAGCTTTTTGATTTTCCAAGGTGAGAGCGTTAATTTGCTGTTTATGTTCATGTTTCAGTTGTTCTCTTTCAGACAACAAAGCATTCTTCGAAGTGGCTAGATCACGCATCTGTCGTTCTAAATATTGTTCGTTTTGATGAGATTTTGCAAAAGCGGCTTCAAAACCTTTTTCACAGTTTTCTTGAGTTTTGAAAAAGTTGAGTTGCATTTTTAAGCATTCAATATCCTTGGTTAACAGTGCATTTTTACTTTTTAATTACTGATTTAATTCACGACATTTTTCCATTCGGGATTGTTGGTCATTAAGTAACAGATCAACATCTGGACTAGGCAAAGGTTCAACGTGTTCAACGTGAGACACAACATGATCATTATGCAAATCCTAAAGTATAACCACGAAGTCAATTTGAGTATCAAAGGAAACCATAAGGTCATCTTGATCATCAAATGTAACTACGGGGTCTAGTTGAAAATCGTCAGAATGAGATGTGGACGACTCATTTTGAACATTCTGAGCCTTGCCGGATTCAGATGTTGGCGGAGATATTAGATTATTAATGATAATTGTTTGTTCAGGTATCTGAGACAAGCCATAAGTGTCATACACTGGGCCTGTATCACTCATGTGTAGAGCTTGCATTTGTGCCATCAACATCACTGCTGCATTAGCCTGCAAGTCTTCCATGTCATCATCAGAATCTGCATCTGCCATAAAGCTCTGTTCTTTGTTGTTAAGAGTTCCACCAGCTTCATCCTTAAGAGCCAAGAGCAAAGCCTCTTTGAAATAAGCACTGCCTCTTGTCCTCGGCTTAGGACATGCATTAGCCAGATGACCCTTTTCATTGCAGTTATAACAACGAAGACCATTAACCCCATTCTGAGCATTCCCCTATTCAACCACTTGAGCTCTCTGTTGTTGTGGAGCACCCTGGTTATTCCTTCCAATAGCATTAAACCCTTGACCACCTCCCATCTGACGACCATAACCACGATTCTGAACTTCAACACGTCCATTGTTTACAACAGCTTGATTCCTTGTGTTGGATGAGGAACAAATGCGATTGTTGGATTTGTTTGTATACCGAATGAAGGCTTTAGCAATCATAACAAATCCTTGTTGCAATTCATCGAAAGCAGCAGAGTCCTTATCAGCTTCACTGTAAAATGCTTGAGCATTGTTGTTGTTGTATGGAACCAATTGAGTTTGTTGAGGTTGTTGCTGTGACTGATCATGTGGTGTGATGGTTGCAGTTGGTTGAGGGGTTGGTTGCTGAGCTGTTTGAGGAGGAAGATTAGTTTGAGCCAACAAAGCAAGTTGTTGATTATCAAGAATTGTCTGTGAAGTCGGGAGTCCACGGATAGTCCTTTCTTTATCAACTTCTTTTTGGGGAGGCTTCAAATAGTCGTACAACAATCCGTATGTAGCATGATGAAGGTTCTTAGCTTGACGGAGAAAAATGACATACTTCTCCCATTCCGGACCAAGACTACTTAGGAACTTAGTGTTGACAGCAATTCGAGGCATGATAATGTTGTGTTTGTCCAAATCATTAATGATGTCTGAAAAGCGATGATGATATGACTCTGAAGTCTCTCCTGGTTCAATCATGAAGTGTTCATAAGCCAAGTAGATTTTGGATTCCATGTCTTCCTGATTGGGTGTTGTGCCTTCCATTAGAAGATGAATATGTTCCCACATTGCTTTAGCTGTCTTTTGAGCATCAACACTTCGAAGGATCCGATTGGGTAGTCCCAAAAGGATGTATTGCATTGCTAGTTCATCGGCTTCAAAGTGTAGAAGTTCATCACCATTGAGGTCGGAGATAGTTGCAATGTTGGAGACAACATCTCTTGGTGGATTGGCATATGGATCTGCGGGTGTGATAATAGTAGGCATCTGAAATGGACCTTCCATAATGACCTTCTATAAAAACTTTCCATGTGGCTTCTTTAGATCACAAACCTAAAGAACCTTATCACCCATAGATCATAATTTCTGGGAGTGAGCATTGGAGGTCTATCAAGTGAGCCAGCTTCATGAATTAATTGTTGGCTGCTTAAGGCTTCACACATCTTGCCAAACCATGTCGGTTCCTTCATAGTATTCCTGGATGGATGTTGATTGTAGAAGTTTGTGTAAGGTTGTACTTGAAGACTAGGTGGTGGTTGAACCATTTGTGGTGGTGGAATTGCACCAAGTTGTGGAGTATGTTGTTGATTAAATTGTTGTTCATAAATTTGTTGTTGATGATTAAATTGTTGATGTTGTGGACTTAGTTGTTGTTGTTGATGATAAGTGTAGGGAAAATAGTTAGAGTATGGTGGTTGTGACATGTTGAAAAACTTGTGTTGTTAAATGGATCTTTGTAGTCGAATGAAATGTTGTTGCTGAAGTATCCTTAGGCGTAGAAATCACAGAAAAGCCAAGCACCATTTATGCGTAAAAACACCAAAGTTACGCGTAACAGCAAAAGTTACGCGTAGGTTTAGCTTACGCGTAAGTAAGGATAAAACGCTAAAGTTATGCGTAAACAAGAAGTTAGGCGTAGAAAAGTTAGGCGTAGGATTACCTTATGCGTCAGTTAAAGCTTAGGCGTAAGATGAATCTTAGGCGTAAAAATTTCTACGCGTAAGCTTATGCTTATGCGTAATTTTAGGGTGTTGCCCAAATGATCTTTTACACTATCACAGTGCAAAAGATATCCAAAGTCGACGTATTTTCAGGCTTATCCAAGCAAGAAAACACGGAGTAAACCACGAGAACAGAAGATCAACCAAGGAACAAGTTACGCGTAGTTTTAGGGTTTTGATACGCGTAGAACTACTCGTAAAATGACTTTTGCCCAAAGATGTTTCTAAACCAGATTTTTGTGATGAAATAGCTTCAATATCACCAAAATAACACAAAAGTGTGAAACTTGATGATCTAAAGCGTCTAAAACGGTTACGCGTAGAACAACTACCACGTAAAAAACCAAGTTCAAAAACAATGATCCACACATAAAGGTTGAAACTTTTTGCCAAAACCAGTTATTTTAAAACCTTAGAACGTTGAAAGTACAAGAATCTTGGATTAAAAAGTGTAAAAATTATGTTTTTAAGCGAACCAAAGTTGAACCGTATCCTTTACGCGTAAGACCAAAACTCACTTCAAAAGCAATACGTTCACCCAACTATTTGGCGATTGATACCACTGTTAGGTCACTTAGTTTACAACACAAGCATCAATAGAAGAAATAGAGAAGAGAATAGATCGGTTGAACAACACACACAAACACTATGCGTAGAAACAATAAGGACGGTTATGCGTAGCAAGGTGAAAGTGAATAAATTAAACAACCAACCCTCAAGTGAGGGTTATTACAAGGTATTTATAGGAAGAGGAACTAGGGCAACACTTCTAGTCCCTTCCTTTCCTTAGTGGACTTGGGCCTAGGCTTATGGGCCTTCTACATAAGCCTAAGCACAATTACTAACATAAAGGCCATATTAAGCTAACTATTACATATGAATCACTAACACTTGAATAAGGTTTAGGAGTGATTCCAACAGACATAGAAGTTGAAGCTCTGATATGGGACGATATGATGACTTTCCTTAAAAAGCTTGGCACCAAAATCCCGTATATCAGATATACCAAACTGTTGATCCAATGAGCTCTAGGGTATAATCCTGATATTCCCTTGAGATTCGATGACCCCAAACAACACTCCATGTTGTATGAGCCCACACTCTCTGTCAGATTTAAGGACTCTACAACTAAGAAACAAGGTGCAGTGCTGCCAGATCACCTTATAACTGATGATATCAAACAACTGTATTCGTACAAACGATATCTGGTAGCAGTTGAAGAAGGCAAAGTAGGTTTTCTCGATGAAAAGTCCGTTGGCACACCTACAAGGAAAACCAAAAGAGGCAGTGCAGGAAGTGTTACAAGCACTGAGAGTCAAAGAAAGTTCCCAAAGAGGAAACCGCCACTCAAAAGGACAGCTCCCTCTAAGGAAAATGTTCCTATTCCCATTCCCAAGTCTGAACCACAAAGAAAGCTAGTGGATGAAAGCTCTGAGGAAACCGAATCAGACGAAGAGGTCACCTAGTCTGAAACTGCAACCGATGTCACTCCAACAGTAGCTAAACCTCCCAATCCAATAGCTGACCAAGGAAAAGGGAAGACTCCAGTACTTGAGCATGAAGAAGAAAGCTCATATGAAGAGCCACTGGATACTGATTACAGGAAGAAGTTCAAAATCATTAGACTCCAACACGTGGCAAAAGAGTTTGAACAACAACAAATGCGTGGCCCCGGAGGGGCAAGTGGTGGTGTCCAATCAACACCAATTCCTAATGCGGTTAATCAACCCGATAAGGGAATTGGTGCCACCACTCTTGAGCAACAACAAAAGCGCCTGGAGGGTTCTATTGATTATGACTTTGAGGAACCAGAAAAGGAAAATTCTGAGAAAGAAAAGGCTGATGAAGAGGCTGCTGCTCAAGCCAAAGCAGAGGAAGATGCCCGGATTCAGGCTGAAGAAAAAGCTAAATCTGGACAAGATGACGAAGTGAATTATGATGATTTTCTTCTTGACAGTCCTACTCGCTCTAAGGAGGCAACTTCTGAACCTCCTAAGGACCCTGAATCACCTCACGACTCTTCATCATCAGATTCGTCTTCTCACTCTTCACCTCCACAATCCAAAGTAACAACCAGATCCACATCCAAATCTGTGAAGAAACCAACCGACTCTTGGATATCTCAGGCAAAGAAAAAGATTGTTAAAGCTGTCAAGCAGGTCAGGAAGAAATATGTGACCAATAAAAAGTTAGATATACTCGCTGACAACATCAAACATCTTAATGACGAGATAAAAAAGATGTCTAATGAAAGGGAGTATATCCAGAAGTTCATGCAACGTGATGTCCTAGGGGAACTGAACGAGATGATTAAGGGCTATACTCATCAGTTCTTACTCGACAAAGTTCCGGGCGTGACAAGAGAGATGTTCAACAGACAACTCTATCCAAATCTGATGCATATAGCCAAGCAAACTATAAGATCTACACCTATGACCGTAACAATCAACCCTACTGATCCTATAGTGTTCTCAGATGCTGAATTGGTTTCCAGGATGGTAACTCAAATGTCTAAACGATCTGCAACATTTACTTCTTACGAAGGTAAATTGTTTGAAGCATTGTTGGAATACCAACTCAAATCAACATGCAGAGAAGAAGCTCAAAGGTCTAAACGTCCAAGAGACGATGAAGATAAGGATAAGGATAAATATAATGAACCTAAACGTTCAAAGAAGTCTGGAGAATCATCCTCCATGCCACCTCCACTCCACAGGACTCCATCTCAACAACGATCTCCTCCACGCTCTTCTACTGACAAACCTCAGGACTCTGAGTTACCATCTCAGACAGAGAAAACCGGTGATCACTTCGAGTATACTGGTGGTGACGATGAGGAAGTCCCTGAGCCCCAACAACAACCCACCTCTCCCGCTTCAACAAAGAAACCATCATCCTCATCAAGGCCAAAGAAAAAGAAGAAGACGCCCAAGGCTGATGTCGTCTCATGGCTAGACGAAGACGAGACCGAGTATGATTGGTTCTCCATACTTGTTGATGCTGCTCCCGCTCTAACTGATGAACAAGATATGGTAGAAGGTCGTACGTTGGAGCATGCTAAGTTACTGCAAGAAACGTTCCGTGTGAAGAAGATGACGAAATCAAAGCTGAAACGAATCAAGAATGAAGCATTTTAACTACTCAAAGACAGCTCGGAAAGTGCTATTGAAGTTGAATATCACCTTGAAAAAATAGCACGAGCCATGTCTAACAACATTGATTGGCTCAACCCTGAAGCAAACATCGACTTCACCAGATGAGACAAGGCTCCATACTACACCGATTGGTCTAAACCTCTACCAACGATTGGCCAACTAGATCAACCTAAGATCCCATTCCGCTACTTCTTTAACAATGATTTTGAATTTCTTCTACACGGTAGTGATGGTTCAAAGAAATACGCTACATCACTTACACTTCCGTTCCCGGCAGCCATATACTCCAACTGCATAGCCATCGAAGAAAATGCTACCCACATGTTTTCCAACAGCGTGGAACGGTATGACATTGATGCAATGTACGGGATTCACCATTGGCCGGAACGCCGACGAATCTACTACAAAAGCTGCCAGGTTCGAAAGTCTCAACATGAAGTGTACAATGATAAAGGGATCGTTGCTGTTAAGCATGTCACTCTTTCGTCTAAATGGGAATACACCTTCCTCAAGACTGTCGTGGTCAAAAGACAAGACGAAAGGGACTATGAATTATGTGAAGCGGACTTTCAGAACTTGTCTCTCAATGACATTGAAGATCCGTATCTTGCCAAGGTACAGGGAAGAATGAGACAATTCTCGACTGAAATTCAACGTGAATACATCAAGTCCTTGCTCATCTTCATCAGAAGCATCGTAATCCAGGAACGTGTAGAAGATTTACAACTTGCTGTTGAATCGTATCAGACTCGTGTCAACCTCACCAGACCTCAGTTTGAACTTCCTGACATCAACCAGCTACCACAATACACTCTTGTCAGCAAACCATTCGGAGTAGTTTACCGTAGTGAACTACAACGCAACTGCTTGATGGCGTGTAGAGATCTTCATAATTTTGGGGATCACACACTGAAGAAGGTCAGGGATGGGTTAGCTTATCGGTTAAAGGGGATATATGAAGGCATCGAGTCAAAAAAGCGATGGAATGCTCAAGAAAAACAGGATGTTAAGAGGATCATTACTCGGATCGATGAAAGGTTGTACAGTAGGGACCAGTTCAGAACTCTGGAGAGCTTCGTAGGTGGTCGTCCCAGGATTATTCTCACAGGCTATCAACGCCCTGTTCGCATTCCTGGAGATATTGCTGGACTACCTGGTACCCCTTAAACTGTTTCAATTTCATATTAATTTGGATGTGTAATTATTTAATGACTATGGCTTGTGCACACATCCCAGTGTACAACCCGTTCTTGTAATGAAAGGACCCTGTGGTACGCTTCAGTGCCACAATCCTTATAAAAGGAGCGAAAGCTTCTTACTTTTGAGTAAAACCTATCAAACCTTTCACTTTTAAAGGTTTTGCTCAAAAGAACAAGTACTTCCCCTTACATTTTCAAAACCTCAAAAGTTAGTATTACTTGTTGAGGGGGAGTATTTGCTAAAATCTTTGTTTAAACAAAATATTCTTCGTGGAAATCTTCCCACAAAACTCGAAATGGTCATATTTAATATCAAAACATTATCAAAAATAACATTTATATGCCATTTTTGAGGGGGAGAAAATTATTGTGCTAAGAAATATGTTGATTTGCTATTTGAATCTTCGTGTGATAAGACTTAACCCATGAATTGACAAACTCTAAACTATCATAAATCGAAAAGATTCATCCTCCTAGACTTATCCGAGTAGATTGTACCTATTCGAGAAGCTCTTGATAGACATGAACTTTGATGGGTTTGACAACCTTTCGACGTTTGTCCACACCTTCAAGGTAGTTACTAGAGCTGGTTGTCACCTAAAAGCTGACAATGTAACTCTTTAACTATGCAACGTAACCGTGTCCCTTGGGGAATTGTCTATCTTGAGTCGATCAATTCAAAAGTGCGCGCTCTTCTCTCATCGTGCAAAATTCTGTCAAAACACTTAAGCACGTGTGGAAGGGGAGTATTTCTGCAAATGATCAAACTCTTACAGTGGTACAAAATGTTTTTCAATCATAACCACTTTGAGAGATTTTCAAGAAAATGGTTTTATGGCAACATAGGTTAGTCATGGAGTTATAAAGTGACTAAGGTTAGGAATAACCGTCCTATGATCCGCCAGAGCCGGAGGGATCTACCCAAGGACATCACAAATAGTTAGTACTTAGAAGTCCTTAGGTATGATTATAAAAAGGAGAAAATGAGAATCGTAGAAAGAACGAGTTGAAGAATTAAAAAGAAAAACAAAGAAAAGGGTGAAAATAAATAGCCCTCCAGATTATTCAACTTAGGACAGACACCGGGTTCAATTCATATACTACTGGTCGTCACTAGATGACACCGGTATTGAAGATAAAAGTCGTCATGGACCCAGTGATGCATGCACTAAACCTTCTTAGCCACTCAAGTTTCTCCCAACAGAAGCTTGTTTCATACTCACAGGGAACCCTACGTAAACTATCGGCTTTCTCTTAGTGATTGCTGGTATTGAAGAAGGAGACCTCACCCTAGTCTCCGCTCAGGAAAACCAAAGTGCACTATTGAGTCTAGAGCCACGAGATTCATCAAAAGATCTCTTAGGTACACTTGACATTTTATCGCTTGTCATTCAACAATAAGAACGCAAGTGATACTTTATCGTGTCCTTCACAGATCTTAGCAATCTGTCGAGAACATTTATGAGAGGTTCACACATGTGATCCTCAGTGATTGAATGGAAACTCCTGCCAGGGTCAACATCAAACAGCCCTGACAGCAGGTCACTTCGGTAACTCCTCGTGGATTACGCTTAGTGTGTCTCAAACGGTCTACAGTCGTGAGGTGATGCTTCGGTGTACCTCAGCGACTCATCTGAACTGTAGGTGTACTTCGGTACATTGTGTTATCTCACTTATGGGACTCCAGTTCAGGAACGGCCTTTGTGAGAATTAGGGATGTGTTTTCACACTATGCTGTTAACACCCTCGAAATTCAAACTTGTAAGTGCCGGAATCCGATTATTACTAACCCTCTGTATGTTTTCCTCTTATGGAAGCTCTGGAGCGGACTGATCGTGCAGATTCTTCACATGTTCATACCAACATCATCACTAATGCAAGTTCTCTCAAAAGGCAACACGAAAGTCAGAATGATTCTTCGTCAAGTCAAAGAATCTACAAAGTTTAAAGACTAAGAGAACTACATCAGTACTGAAATCCAACGTTAAATGAGCGTGTGAGCATGTTGAAGAAAGACGTGGAGACACTAGAGCAACGAAGTAGACCTGATGCGGACCACAACAACATACTATCACTACCATCACAAAGAACAAAGAACTAAAGAACAAAGAAATCAAATGACGTCAAAGCAGAATACTTCAAAAGTTACAAGATCCCTACACTAGGGAGATTGTTCGAATCAAGGCATTTCTTCTTAAAAGAAAGAAGAATGTCAGAAGACGTCAAAGCTACTATTACATCAGCACCTACATCGTTTATCACTCTATCATTCATCAATAACACTTAGGGGATATTGTTGGCATTTCTTCTTACAAGAAAGAAGATTGTCGTTCAACAATAAGAACGCAAGTGTTATTGATTCATATGTAATAGTTAGCTTAATATGGCTTTTATGTTTGTAATCAAGGCTAGGCTTATGTAGAAAGCCCATAAGCCTAGGCCAAGCCCAATAAGTAAAAGGATGGAAACTTGGAGTGTTGCCCTAGTTCCCTCCTATAAATACCTCTTGTCAACCTTCTATTGAAGGTTGGTTGTTTAATTCATTTCAGTTTATACGCATAACCTTTCTTATTTCATACGCATAAGTGTTTGTCTTTGTTCAACCGATACTTTCTCTTCTCTATTTCTTATATTGATGCTTGTGTTACTAATATGGGAACCTAACAAGAACCAAGAACTAGGACACTAAAACCTAAACCCTTTCAATATGAACCCAAGCTTCCAAATCCTTAACACATCATGCTAACCCTTGGAAGGCTTGATCCAACCTTGTAAGAAACCTTATGAATTCAGCCCTAGAACCCTGGTCTAGCTCCTAATCCAACCATGGAATCACCAACCAAACTCTTGAATTATGTAGGAAATAACTAGGCCTTGAACTTTGATATATAACTTGAGTTTGAAGATTAAAGAATCATGGTGTTGTGAATTGTTGTTGGGCGTTTATAAATGGAGAAGAAAGGGAGAAAAATGAGTTCCTTTTTATAGCAAGATGAGGAGGTGCAAGACTTAGGATATTTCTAAGACTTAAGTCTTAAGACTTAAGTAATTTAGCACATGCATGTATCTTCCTAGGTAAGTTTCTATCTTAAATTAGTCATAACAATAAAAACGCCCCATGTGGCTTAAATTTCGTTCAAGGTCTATCTAGGATGACTAGACATGAGTTGCTTGGTATTATCTTATTTACGGAGTGAGTTTTGGACCCGTTAATTGCTAACTGTAAACCGTAAAGTCACGAAACTTAAAATCGAGTATCCAAGTAATATGAATCTTATAAATATGTTAAAACTTATCAATATACACTATCTTAGCATATTAAATGAGTGATAAGTTTGACGAAGCACGTAAACGCTGTTAAACCGTAGAATGGTAAGATATTTAAGAAGAGAATTTCAACTTGACTTCTCTTAGTGAGATATTTTGTAGATATTTAACTAGGTATTATCTAAATAATATCTAGTTGATGACTAGGTATATGACTAGGCAAGGTGATTTAAAATGTATCAGTCAAAAGGTGGTGCGGGTATCGGGAGTAAATAGTAAAAATGAATAGTAACCCGAAAATGCGAATTGTGACATTCTTCCCCTGTTAGAGGAATCACGTCCTCATGATTCAATTATTGATAACTATAGTTCAAACCTCGACAAGAGTTCTAAAATTTTATGCTCGTGTGTATAGTCTAAATGATTATGTCAATGCTCATGCATATGGGTTCCTCGTCCAACTAGGTACGTTCTTGTGCTATCGTGACCATTTCCCATTCTAAAGACATGCTTTCTAATGGTTGGGTTTGATGAGACAAGCTTTCCCATTCTCGAGCAAAACCCTCAAAACACTTTTAGGTAACCGATTTTTACTTAATCCCACAACTCATCTGATAACGCTACACGCGTCGTTCGGGGTCAAGGAAACTTCCTTTTCTTCGAGCAAGTTTTATAACACCCTAGGCAGTGAACCTAATCGTTGTAGCGTAGTAATTAGGGTAAGCCACGGGTATTGATATCGTTCTCTAGGGGAATAGGAATGCTAGTAAGGAGTTACTACGCTAAGGTTAAGGTTGAGGAAGATTAATTTTTTATCTTTTTATATTTTATGAAATGGAAAGGTACGAATCTCGGGTATTGGATTTGGGGGGTTGTTATTTCTACCGATTACTCTACTATTATCTAATTATCTAAACTAAGGTTGTGGGAGTCTATGTCTAATTAATGTGTGCTCGTATGATAGTTTAAAGATGTGTTTACTTAGGTTGTATTACTCCTTAATTATCTCCTATTGATGGTTGAGTTGTCACGTCTTATTCTTAATTGCGTTGTATGTCTAAAGTTGTAGGGTATGCGTTTCTCCCTAACTCTTTGAACTTACCAAAGGGTCTCGTCTACAAACCCACTAGGGATGATAAACTCCTACTCTAAGGCGCTCTTTGGATGGTTTAGCCTACAACTACTCAGGTAATTATATTCTAAGGTTCACAAAGATGAATCAAGCATTAAGTACACAACGAATGACCTATCGCATTACTAGATCATTAATCAACTAAGATAAGAAACAACCAATCAATATTCAATAATTATGTTTCATACTTCCTAAGCAAACACACAAATAAATTAGCCGGACATGGAGAACATGCAAGCATACATACAAATAATCAAATACATAATTGAATGAATGAAGTAAAGACTTATCTTGATGTAAGATAGGGTTTAAAACCCTAAAATACTGTACAAGACACCTTAGGTTCGGTTTTAGGTTTTCACTCCAAAAGACTCTCTCTAAAACTAAAAAATTCGGATTCTATATATAAGATTACATATGCGACGGCGTCACCTTATGTTTCGTGACGCCGTCGTGTCGCCATCATTAGGGTTTCGTCTTGGCCACGTTAACCTTGCGACGGCGTCACCTTATGTCTGTGACGCCGTCCTCTTCAGCTTCTGACGTCGTCTGGATTGCATCTAGGCCGTCTGAGTAGCGACGGCCTACTCTTTTACAACTGGACGTCGTCGCTTGAAAATACGAGTTTTGGGTTCTGGACCGTCACAACAATTTTGGGACGGCGTCGCCATTAGCACCTGACGCCGTCGCCTTTTAATTTCAGCAACTGTGAGTGTCTCGATTTTGACTTTGGCCATTTCCTTCATATATTCGCGCCTTTTCGTCCAAATAAGTGCCATTCCAGCATTTTGCCTTCAAGAGACCTAAAAAGTGAAAAGGAACGATATTAAGCAATAACGGATACAAAAGTGATCAAATAAGGACTAAAACGACCCCTCAAAATGGTACCTTTTAAATCCTTATCAAATATCCCTACACTTGTTATTTGCTTGTCCTCAAGCAAATGTGCTTTTAGCCAATTAATTTATAAGTTAGGGGTCATGAAGCATTAATTCAAAACGGTCCATAACACATATAAGCCCCGCAAAAGTCATAACAAGCACGGAAATTACATACTAGCACCTCACATGGGGTGTTTGGATACTCACATCTCTCTCGGGTGTATATATGAAATATAACAAATAGGAAATGGAAGATAAACACTCATTAACCGGTCCTAGTACATAGATTACCATAGGCTTGAGAATAGATCAAACCTCCATCGCTTTGGCGTAAGCACCTAGGAAAGACTATCAAAGAGGTCTTTAAAGGGTTGTAATGTTAGGCTTACGGTAGGGAAACAAGGGTTTGGTGGGATAGGCTATTTAGTGGTGGCAAGTCAAAAATCTCTATGTTAAATGCATATGAAGAATGGCGTTGCTAAGCCAAGACTCGACACTCTAAAACTCTAGGTAACTGAAATAAACAAACATAAATTTAAAGGATAGATGTAGGATGGTAGCCCGTATGGTTTTTTTTTTTCACACTCTATTTTTTTCTTTTCCCTTTTTCTTTTTTTTTCGATTTTTTTTTTTTTTTTTTTTTTCATACACTTTTACTCTACCATCCTCTACGATAACATCAAAATACTAGGGATTTATAGGCATATCCCTACACTTGAGTTTTTATTACTTTAACACTAATCTGACCCGAATTGAAAAGATCAAAACACTTGGGGTACATTATTATGCAAACAAAGGGAATTTGAATTTTTAAAGTTCCCTTCCCGTCATTTCATAAACTTTAACTTTTCCCATGAATCCCAATCGTCCCAAAACTGTATACAAAGGATATGACTCGACTTAGCAACTTATGCAAGCAACTAGATAATTGAACTAAGGGTTTGGGGTGATAACAAACATTTGCACTAAAAGTGAGTGCATAAGGGGTAGGCTAAGGCGATTTGGGTCTATATTTGGGGGTGGGGTGTAAACAATGCTCTTCATTGATATTCCGGAAAAACCGAAACATCACGAGAACCGCGAAAAGGATAGGCTCTGAGGGGTTAACTAGGGGTATCGTGTACTAAAGATGAGTACAACGCAAAGGGTGTGGGGGAATTACTCAACCGATATGGAAGAAGTAATTATATTACAGGTATCAAACAAGGGTTATCCTAATGCCTCTTATCATTTAGTTATTCCTAACTACACAAGTGTAGCCTCACTTGCGATCTCGGAATGCGTCACAAAACAAGTTCTAGAATCTAATATACTACCGGTTCACACTCTAGGCATTGAAGATGAATGCTTTAATTCCTACTAATCTAAGGGCGATCCTCACATTTTGGTGGAATTCGGGTGGTAAAGGGTTTTTGTGCTAGTCATGCAACTTCCTATCCATGAGACGCTTTTGTTAAGACTAATGGCCCACTCCTATATGTCATAAAAAATTTTAAATTTGGTGCCAAAATTACCCTAACCGACATTTTCTCATGGTTTATTACACAATCACAATTTGGACAAAGCAAATAGTCAAGGATAAGCATAGTTTCAAAGTTCCCGTTTTATTTTCCCTCCCTACACTTAAACTGAACATTGTCCCCAATGTTCCCCGAAAGTATCAAAGTTATGATAAAAGAAGGTAATTAAAAACGAAAGAAACTAATACTCCCCTGATTAGCTCGGTAGGATCCGTGTAAAGTGGTGGTTAAATCCTTTTCAAGAAGAATTATTGCGTGAAAAGCTCCTTCGAATCTTATGTAACTTCTTCTTGACAAACTAAACCTGCACACTTGAAGAAAACAAACGAAACCTTCGCGTAAAATCGGCGGTAATAATATATATAAGACTCGATTTAAACTAGGATATAATTCTTGTGGAATAGATGTTTACAGAATTTCTAAGAAAATTAAGACTTGGAAAATTCCAAAAATTTATAAGTAGCTCAGAAAACGAGAAAAAAGTAATCTGATGTTTTTACTCCTTCCTGACGCCGTCAGGTTATCCTGACAAAAACTGGTCTGCGATTTTCTGGAAAATTTACATCTTTAGAATCTGGAAAAAATTTCTGCAAAACATCCATTATGACTCGATACAAGCATTTGACTCGAACAAACAAACATAAATATCTTTTAGTTAATTGTTATTCTCATGTTTACGTTTCTTTTGAAAACGTGTGTAATCCTCCCTACACTTATCCCTTATGTAAAATACCTTTACATGCAATTAAGACGAAGTTAAAAACAAAATAAAGCATTTTTACAAATTTAAACATGAGGATAAACAATTAATAAAAGATATATGACACTAACAAGCAAACAATTAAACATGGGTTGCCTCCCACGAAGCGCTTTTCTTTATTTAAGAGTCTTGTAGCTAGACTCATAGTCGTGCTTCGACGTTTCCTCATTACCGCCCTCTTCACCCTTTGTTTTCCCTTCATCGAAAGGGTGTAGACGCTGTATGCTCACCGTGGATTCCTTACCAACGCTATCAATTATGGCGACGGTTTTATCTTTTAAATTGGTCTCCTTAACTGTGAAAGGCCCAAACCATCTTGGTTTGTTTATTCCTCGTAATGCCCTTATCCGAGATCTATACAAGAGCACTTTTTCTCCCTTTAGAAATTCCTTAGGGTCCTTTTGTACCTTAGGTATTGAGGTGGGATTGCTTCCTAACTTTTTATCGTGTTTCCACAATGTCGCATACAATCCTTGAACCATAAAGTCTCTAAGCCTTTTCCGTTTTTCAGTATCATGATGCCTTCTCCGCATTTGATGGTTGCCTTGGCGGTGGCCAGGAACGGTGTCCCAAGAATGAGGGGTACGTTTTTATCTTCCTCAACATCAATGATCACGAAATCCACCGGATAAACGATGTTAGCCACCTCAATTAGAACATCAACAGCGATTCCTACAGGGTGGACATAAGTATGATTAGCTAAGGAAAGTCTAAGGTCGGTTTTGGCTGGTTTCTCTTTAGTTAACTTATTATAGATTGACAATGGCATTATGTTCACATCGGTCCCTTGATCGGCCAAGGCATTTATATTGTCCATGTCACCGACACTAACTGGTATCACGAAATTCCCTGTGGTGTCTCGTTTTCTTGTTAACGGTTTTTTTATAACCAACTCATACAGAGGTTCCATAGGTAAGGCGTCGTATTCTTCTTCCATCATTTTTCCTTCAAGAGCTTCCCTAAGAACTTCATTGTACCTAAAGTTGTTTACCTGGTTTGCAATGGTTTTCTTGTTAATTTCGTGCTTAAGGTAATACTCAATGGTCTCAGGTTCATCATTAGGCACAGACTCATCCTTCGTGCTTTCCTCAGTTTTCCACATCTCAGCCCTTGCATTCTCAGGCATAATGGAAACGGCGTTTACAAATGAAGTGGGAGGGCAATCATTGCTTCTTACGAGCACTTTTTCGGGAACCTTTGTTTTGGTAAATTCAATTACCAAATCCATCATTTCTTTCATTTTTGCTTGCATTTCCTCTCTCTGCCTATAAACCTCCTCTTCAAATCTGGCTAATCTCTCTGTATGAGCTGCCATGTACTTCCTCATTTGATCCTTGAAGCTTGGTGAAAGTGGTATTGGGGAAGTAGAACGGAAGCGCCTTTCGGAACTTGGGTTTTGCTCGCGACTTGGGGATTCCGAAAGAGGTGTGGATCGGTTGGTGGAGTGGGCGGATTTGACAACCTCTCGAGGAATTTGTACGGGTGCTCTTTTCAGTCTTTCCATAAGATAATCAATTCCTCTCCTTGGCACTCAATTGCTCTTCGAGTGTATCGGAGGATTCAGAAGGAGTGGATATGGCATTAACCACGTTAATCGGAGTTTCGGGAGATTCACTCCAATCTTCGTAGCTTTGATCGGCAAGCTCCTCTATAATATCCCATGATTTCTCTGCATTAAAGTCACTGAGTCTTCCACCGGCGGCTCGATCAATGGATCGTCGAGTGATGAAATCGGTATGATCATAGAAGATTTGGATTTGAAGCCAAAGATCAATGCCATGGTGTGGAAGTCTACGGAGTAGTTCCTTAAATCGAGTCCATGCTTTGTAAAGAGACTCACCTTGGAGCTGCTGGAATGTCAAGATGTCTCGCCTAAGCTTAGTGGTTCTCCCCGGTGGGAAAAATTGAGCAAGGAAGCGAGAAGTAAGATCATCCCAACTTGAGATGGAGCCAGCGGGAAGTTGCTCAAGCCAATTACTAGCTTGGACCCGTAGAGAGAATTGGAAGAGACGCAGGCGCGTGGTCTCCCGAGTAGTAGCATCAAGGTCGATGGAATCGACAATTTTGAGGAAATCCCTCAGATGCTGATTTGGATCTTCGGAACGAAGTCCATGGAATGCACATCCGTTTTGCACCAACCGGATGGTGTCGGATCGCAGGGCCGTAGTTTGGGCTTGGTCGGGAAGCTCAATGGTGTTCCTATAGCCTAGGTGGCTTGGTCTCGAGTATTCACCAAGAGTACGGGCTCTTGGCGGGTCATTTGGTCGTGTGTTGATGAGTGGTGGTTGGTTATCACCTTCCATGATGAAAAGTGATAAGATTACGAACAAAGGTCACGAAGAAGGGGGATAGACTAAGAGGAAGCTAAAAAATGAGAAAAAAATTACTTGATAGGAATCAAGCAAAGAACCTAAACGAGGTGGACTACTAACTAGCTATTCTATTCCCTGGCAGCGGCGCCAAAAACTTGATAACGCTACACGCGTCGTTCGGGGTCAAGGAAACTTCCTTTTCTTCGAGCAAGTTTTATAACACCCTAGGCAGTGAACCTAATCGTTGTAGTGTAGTAATTAGGGTAAGCCACGGGTATTGATATCGTTCTCTAGGGGAATAGGAATGCTAGTAAGGAGTTACTACGCTAAGGTTAGGGTTGAAGAAGATTATTTTTTTATCTTTTTATATTTTATGAAATGGAAAGGTACGAATCTCGGGTATTGGATTTGGGGGGTTGGTATTTCTACCGATTACTCTACTATTATCTAATTATCTAAACTAAGGTTGTGGGAGTCTATGTCTAATTAATGTGTGCTCGTATGATAGTTTAAAGATGTGTTTACTTAGGTTGTATTACTCCTTAATTATCTCCTATTGATGGTTGAGTTGTCACGTCTTATTCTTAATTGCGTTGTGTGTCTAAAGTTGTAGGGTATGCGTTTCTCCCTAACTCTTTGAACTTACCAAAGGGTCTCGTCTACAAACCCACTAGGGATGATAAACTCCTACTCTAAGGCGCTCTTTGGATGGTTTAGCCTACAACTACTCAGGTAATTATATTCTAAGGTTCACAAAGATGAATCAAGCATTAAGTACACAACGAATGACCTATCGCATTACTAGATCATTAATCAACTAAGATAAGAAACAACCAATCAATATTCAATAAATAAGTTTCATACTTCCTAAGCAAACACAAAAATAAATTAGCCGGACATGGAGAACATGCAAGCATACACACAAATAATCAAAGACATAATTGAATTAATGAAGTAAAGACTTATCTTGATGTAAGATAGGGTTTAAAACCCTAAAATACTGTACAAGACACCTTAGGTTCGGTTTTAGGTTTTCACTCCAAAAGACTCTCTCTAAAACTGAAAAATTCGGATTCTATATATAAGATTACATATGCGACGGCGTCACCTTATGTTTCGTGACGCCGTCGTGTCGCCGTCATTAGGGTTTCGTCTTGGCCACGTTAACCTTGCGACGGCGTCACCTTATGTCCGTGACGCCGTCCTCTTCAGCTTCTGACGTCGTCTGGATTGCATCTAGGCCGTCTGAGTAGCGACGGCCTACTCTTTTACAACTGGACGTCGTCGCTTGAAAATACGAGTTTTGGGTTCTGGACCGTCACAAAAATTTTGGGACGGCGTCGCCATTAGCACCTGACGCCGTCGCCTTCTAATTTCAGCAACTGTGAGTGTCTCGATTTTGACTTTGGCCATTTCCTTCATATATTCGCGCCTTTTCGTCCAAATAAGTGCCATTCCAGCATTTTGCCTTCAAGAGACCTAAAAAGTGAAAAGGAACGATATTAAGCAATAAGGGATACAAAAGTGATCAAATAAGGACTAAAACGACCCCTCAAAATGGTACCTTTTAAAACCTTATCATCATCAAACAAGAACTGTCATACGATTAGGCTAAATCGGTTTAAGTAAGAACTTGTTTCTAGCTTGATCTTTGCAACTCATCAAACAAGAACTGTCACTCGGATCAAATTGGAAACAAGTGGTTTGAAGAAAATCTTTTGAAAATTTGGCTCGATTACGGAATTGCTTACACATATGAGACTACTACTCCCTTCATTGCATGATTCTCCCTAAATTAGACATAGGTGATCAGGCTATGTATAATTTAGGAGTAACTATGAAATGCTTGGACTAATCGACTCATATGATGTTTGGTGTTGAGTCATAAGCCCGCATGTATAATGAGTATGCACTTATAATGATATGATGAGATGCTATGATGATGTAGTTATAGTCTAGGGTCAATGATGCAACCTAGTTCTCTATAACCAATGCTTTGATACCAATCTGTCACTCCCCCAAATTATCTGTTTTGCAGCGGAATGAAATGCCTGGGGGATGAATGTCATAGCATCAAAGTTACAGTTATATTGAACGACCTAAAGTGTCGTTTTGAAAATATCGTTTGATTAAGTAAAATAATTTTACAAAACACAGGTCCCAAAAGATTTCCAATATATCAAAACGAGTTTGTTACAATCAAACGATAGTTAAATGCATAAAATACACCGCGACTCTATGATAAGTCCACATGCATGCCATGTAGTGAATGCCTTAGATACCTGAGATAAAACATGCTAAAAGTGTCAACACAATGGTTGAGTGAGTTCATAGAGTTTTTCTAACATGTAAAGATTTTAAAGAACGTTCATGCAGAAAAGGCAAAGTTTTTGGTCATTTAGAATAGTCCACAAAGCAAAGGCATTGTAAATACACTCAGTTCCAAGTTCTGCCCATACAAAACTTGCAACCAGTGTGTTCACAACCCACTGCCAAAAGTAGTATGTCTAGTAGTCAAGTATACGTTGTCATAATAGTTCATAGTATAGCACCACGTATATAATAATTCAGGGATGCTCCGAACATGGGAGACTTTGCACTGCTCCAACAAGGAAGACTCCTTTGTCACTTGACCACCTAGGCGAGAATTATTGAGAACGCTCCACCAATAAGGCGAGACTTTAGAACGCTCCACCGATATGGCGAGACTTTTCACACTCCACCAATAAGGCGAGAATTATTGAGAACGCTCCACCAATAAGGCGAGACTTTAGAACGCTCCACCGATATGGCGAGACTTTGCACACTCCACCAATAAGGCGAGAATTATTGAGAACGCTCCACCAATAAGGCGAGAATTTTAGGTCATAGTACGTACCGTTCAATAAGTTCAAACAAGTCATAAGTTCGTAATTAAGTTTAAGCGTTCCAGTCAAAAGTTCATAATTAAGTTCAAGAGTTTAAGTCGAGTTCAAAAGATCGAAACAATCAAAGAGCTCAAAATCAAGTCAAACAAGTTCAAAATATACCAAAAGGGTCCTTTACAAGTTAAAAGAATTCAGCTATATGCCAAAAGGTTCAAATCAAGTTCAAAGTGTTCATATATATGTTAGAAGGTCCAAATCGATTTAAAAGAGTTCAAATATATATGTCAAAAATCAAACGATAGTTAAATGCATAAAATATAGGTGAGGCGCGTCGACACCACGACTCTATGATAAGTCCACATGCATGTCATGTAGTGAATGCCTTATATATCTAAGATAAAACATGCTAAAAGTGTCAACACAATGGTTGAGTTAGTTCATAGAGTTTGTCTAACATGTAAAGATTTTAAAGAACGTTCATGCAACAAAGGCAAAGTTTTTGGTCATTTAGAATAGTCCACAAAGCAAAGGCATTATAAATGCACTCAGTTCCAAGTTCTGCCCATACAAAACTTGCAACCTGTGTGTTCACAACCCACTGCCAAAAGTAGTATGTCCAGAAGTCAAGTACACGTTATCATAATAGTTCACAAAGCAAAGGCATTGTAAATCCACTCAGTTCTAAGTTCCGCCCATACAAAACTTGCAACCTGT
Organism: Chrysanthemum seticuspe; assembly: GCA_019973895.1. Classification (NCBI taxonomy): domain Eukaryota; kingdom Viridiplantae; phylum Streptophyta; class Magnoliopsida; order Asterales; family Asteraceae; genus Chrysanthemum; species Chrysanthemum seticuspe. Next base: position 34,817,522 of record BPTQ01000009.1, read on the forward strand.
GTGTTCACAACCCATTGCACAAAATATATTGTGTCTAGTGGTCAAGTGTACATTGTCATAATCAATATAGCACAACGTATATAATAATGTATGCCAGGCAAAGCCCCTAGAATAAATAATATGCGTCCCGTAACATAGTGAACGAGAGGTTGTCCGACCTCTAATAGCGCTATCCATACTACCTACTAATAGGAGACTAACAATTCGAATGTACGAACAGTACATCATACAACTATTAATATACAATTAAGAACACTCCGAACATGGGAGAATTTGCATTGATCCGTACAAGGGAGACTTAGTATTGCACCGTTCACATAGGGAGACTTTATAGTGATGCTCCGAACACGGGAGACTTTAGGTCAAGGTCATAGCACGTGCGGTTCAATAAATTCAAACAAGTCATAGGTTCGTACTTAAGTTTAAGAGTTCCATTCAAAATTCAAAAGTTCGTAATTAAGTTCAAGTGTTTAAGTCGAGTTCAAAACAGTCAAAGAGATTAAAACATATCAAAAGGTTCAAAATAATCAAAGGGGTCAAACAAGTTCAAAATATATCAAAAGGTTCCTTGTACAAGTTAAAAAAGTCCAACTATATGTCAAAAAGGTTCAAATCAAGTCCAAAGTGTTCAAATATATGATAAAAGGTCCAAATCAATTTAAAATAGTTCAAATATATATGTCGAAAGGTTCAAATAATAGTGTTCATAACATAGTGGTCAATTTAGTTCGGGCATAATCTACTTACTAGCATAAGTAGTGAAACAAGAGAATAACAAGTGCATGATAGTTCAAACAATATAATCGAAATTTAAATTAAAATAGTTGAGCATGTATCTCCCCCAAAGAGTTAGTAAAATGATTAAACAAGTAAAAGTGGGGCTACGAACTCACGATAATCCTTAATAGTTTAGAGTACTAGTGAAAGTATATGAAAATAGTTAAGCATGTATCTCCCCTAAAAGTAATTCAAAACGTATAAAAGTAGGGGCTATGAAACTCACCTTAATAAATGTGATACCAAATATATAACGAATCGATGGATAAGCTGAGAGACCTCTACGCGCAACCTAGAATATGTGTTGTCTTAGGTTCTAAAATAACGATGTGAATGTATAAACATGCCTTATATAGTTATTACATCAATTATGCTTGGATACTTAACATTTGTGAAGTCGTGTAAGTGTTTATGTTTCTTATATTTAAGTTTTTCCCGTCTAAATCTACCCGTCACTTCTAAACAGTAAATGATCACGACTCGATTTTTATGTCCTCGGAAAGGTAATTGATAGTACTAGACAGATTAGTGGGCCTTACTGCCCCAGAAATTATTTAACTAATGCCAAATTACCAATTTACCCTTAGATGTACTAGTTATTTCAATCAGCAGCAAACCGTTTCACGGTTTTGGTCATAAGTCGAGTTCTACAACTCCGTTTAATGCACGGCCAGCGGCCACGTTCAAGTTAGGGTGTTATCTACAACTTTTATTCTTTGACCAATAGTTGGTTATATGCAAGTTTTATGAGTTTTACCCGTTTGAAATCTATTACTCAGGTTTGGACACGTTTAGCCGTTTTGGCTCTAGTTTATTCATCGGGTTGAGTTACGGCACGAGCCACCCGGAAAAACGACCACAAGACATAGATATATAATCCTATATAATTACTTAACTTTCTCAGTCCACGAATTTTACCCAGAATTTACGTATAGAGTCCCTGTCAAGTTTCTGTGTTGCAAATCTAGTCCTTTCGATGGTTTCTAGTGTTTTAATCCATTTATCCAAGAACAATCAAGTATAATAAGCATATAGAACATATTAGATACACGAAATACTAATATTTACAGAAATAAAAAGTAGATATAGTAGTTTGCTTACAAGCCTTGTGATGAAACAAATCAAGAACCAATAACTAGGACACTAAAACCTCAACCCTTTCGATATGAACCCGAGCTTCCAAATCCTTAACACATCATGCTAACCCTTGGTAGGCTTGATCTAACCTTGTAAGAAACCTTATGAATTCAGCCCTAGAACCCTTGTGTAGCCGCTAATCCAACCATGGAATCACCAACCAAACTCTTGAATCATGTAGGAAATAACTAGGCCTTGAACTTTGATATATAACTTGTAGTTTCAAGATTAAAGAATCATGGTGTTGTGAATTGTTGTTGGGCGTTTAAAAATGGAGAAGAAAGGGAGAAAAATGAGTTCCTTTTTATAGCAAGATGAGGAGGTGCAAGACTTAGGATATTTATAAGACTTAAGTCTTAAGTTTAAGTCTTAAGACTTAAGTAATTTAGCACATGCATGTATCTTCCTAGGTAAGCTTCTATCTTAAATTAGTCATCACAATAAAAATTCCCCATGTGGCTTAAATTTCGTTCAAGGTCTATCTAGGATGACTATACATGAGTTGCTTGGTATTATCTTGTTTACGGAGTGAGTTTTGGACCCGTTAATTGCTAACTGTAAACCGTAAAGTCACGAAACTTAAAATCGGGTATCCAAATAATATGAATCTTATAAATATGTTAAAACTTATCAATATACTCTATCTTAGCATATTAAATGAGTGATAAGTTTGACGAAGCACGTAAACGCTGTTAAAGCCTAGAATGGTAAGATATTTAGAAGAGAATTTCAACTTCACTTCTCTTAGTGAGATATTTTGTAGATATTTAACTAGGTATTATCTAAATAATATCTAGTTGATGACTAGGTATGTGACTAGGCAAGGTGATTTAAAATGTATCAGTCAAAAGGTGGTGCGGGTATCGGGAGTAAATAGTAAAAATGAATAGTAACCCAAAAATGCGAATTGTGATATGACACAACCCAAAGTGTAATAGTTTACACCAAAGCTATTAACATTATTATTCATCACAAAAGTATTTTTACTGCTGTAAAACGTCCAGGAGGTTGGAGAGACGAATTCTCATCCATTGTTTTATCATTCGGAGTTGTACGGTTAGGCTAGACGATTCGAGGCGTGTGGTTGCTATATTCCACGATTTCTAATTATTGTAACCCAAAAGTTTAGGTATTCAATGGAACTTATTATGAATTTCTATTCTCTTGAATTATTTGAATTACCTTGTTACTAATTGTGTTTTTTTTATGATTGTCATGGAGTAATTCTTGAATATACTTGTGTGTAAGGATGTAGGAAATCATACTAGTGTTCTTATATGTGATGCATGTAAATGATCTTGTTTAAATGAGTTTGTTGGAAAACTACTAGTCTTGTTTGATTTGTCAGTAAAACATGTTTTAAGAAAAAAGACCGAAATGATTTCTCTTGTGTTTTATTCCAAAAACTTATGTGACAAACTAGTATGGAGACATGGTGATTGACACCCACCATGTTTACTTATTGAAACAAGACTAGAAACATTTTCATCACGAAAGGTCGAAAGATTCATAGGAACAAGTTTAATAAGAACCTTTTACAAACAAATGGATTTTCAAAAGGATAATCATTAGGATAAGGACCGAAAGGATTACCTAAAGGTTATTGTTCTTAAAATGATTTTACAAAACATAAACCATGGGTTGAAAATCATTTGCTTATGATTTGTGCATCACATCAAGAGTTTACACCAAGCCTTCATGAACACTTTCTATGATTGCCTTTAGACTTCAGACAAGTATATGTTTCTTAATATTGATTTTTACTAAACCATAATTTTGAGAGATCCTTTACAAGCTTTCTTGTTACCAATCTTTTTGGTAGGATTTAGAAAATCCATGTTGAAGAGTCGGTCACCCCAACTCAAGTCTAGCATATGTTAGCTCGTAGACATTACGTTATTTACTAGTTATTTAGTTAGTTACTTAGGTTAGTGCAACACCGTGGAGGAAGGACGGGTCTTTACCCACTGTATGCCTGATCCACAATCCGAAGGATAACGTTTAGTATGTAACTATAAATACCCTCTACCTCCCAAGGTAGAGGGTTGGACCTTTCACTTAATCTAACCTTCTTTCTTTTATTTACTTTCTCTCTCTAAAAAGGATCCCATCTTCCACTTTCTCTCTCAAAACTCTATTCCATACGCCCATTGATTTGTGTGTTTATGTGTTTATGAAAACCAATATCTTACAATTGGTATCAGAGTCATGGTTTGATCACTCATCTTTCATGTTCTTGGATTTCTAGTGGTTTTTATAAGGTTTTTGGGTTTGAATGAGTTTAGAGTAGTTTGCATCATTTGGATCATTTCTTGTGTTAAAGTTTGGATTTTGATAGTACTTTTGTGTTTAGAATCATTATAAGTGTTTAGGTTTTGATTTGGAAGGCTTGAATCATCGTGGTTGAGTGGTTTTTGGATTGAAAAGTGGTGTTTTTTTTTAAATATTTCTTGGATGCGAGTTGAGTCTCGTTGTGCATTTCTTATATGCGAGTTGTCCCATGCTTGTATGCGAGTTGTCCTGATTTGTAAAGCAAGTTGTCCTATATGCGAGTTTTCTATTGAGACAAAACAACAAAAAGGAAAAAGTAGTGGGTGTACTTGTGTCTTATGCGAGTTGTCAGCCTAAGTGAGTTGTTTGTTAAGCGAGTTGTCTGTTAAGCGAGTTGTCTTTAGGTGTGAGTTGTCTAAAGTGCGAGTTGTCTCCAGTGCAATTTGTTGACTTTTCCCGACAAAACTTCAAACGGCCATAACTTTTGAACCGTAACTCCGTTTTCAGCGTTCTACCGATCAAAACGACCATGAGAACGAGGAGAATGGCACGCCGAATAAACTAGAGGGTTAACCTTCGAGGCCTAAATCCGTTCTGAACAGAAGTTATTGAGGTTTTTATGTTTTTAGACCTAAATTTCTCTGTAAAAACAGGCATAAACCAATCCAAATCTCAACCAAACAACATCTCTGCTAATCCTACAAACAATCATATGTCCTAACACACAATTGTCTATCATTGTATCGATCCATCAGTCATCTTAACACGTTCCATTGGTCATTGCTTAACGGTTTGGTCTTGATTTTAGCACGAAAGATTCTATTTCTCGGTTTAAATCACAGACTTGTAAAATCCCGTGTACACAACAACATCATGTCTTACACTCCTAATTCAGTGATTTCGGAAGTACTTAAATTGTATGATGCTGTGGACAACAATGATAATGTATGCTACAGTGAACGGTTAAAGATGATTGAATCAATCAATGAGGATGTAAGATCTTCGTGTTCAGAGTCTGAAGAGAGAGAATTACACCTGTTTAGACTACAAAATGCCATGCAAAAAGAATGTAGCATTGAAACTTATGAACAAATTCACTCACACCTCATGTTACTCACACCGATAGGAATGGAACGAACATGCAATGCCCTTTTCTGTCAAGATTTATCCACATTAACGGGAACATTACTATTGAACTTAGAACAATTAGAACAACAACTTGATAAAGAAAAGGTTCAAAAGGATAGTTCCAGTGCTGCACTTCAAGTGATCCGCAACGAATTTCAGTCATTCATCAGTGGGGAATTTACATCAGATTATGATTAAGACATGACTGAAATGTCTTTTAAGAGACACAATGGAATGGAAATTAGCGTGTTCATAGAGACACTTATCCATATCATGGATAATGTGGAGAAGTATATTAAGGAAGTTACTCAGAAAGATGAAAAAGTGGATGAGAGTCTGGTGCAGTTAAGAGATAGTTGTGATGAGTCGGGTAATGTATCAGTTGAAAGGTCAGGTGTTGTTGAATGCAGAATATCAGAGACAACAAAGAATGATATAACCAGCTGCTCAGTAACTCCTGTCACACATGAAGTGGATGTTGTGATCCGAAATGTGAATGTATGTCGGGTACAATCAATAAATTGTAATGTTGAGACTAGTAAGGCATCGGATGATGGATTAGTTGACACTGAATACAGAGGCTCAGAGACAGATAAGCTTAAAACAGCCAGTAGTTCAGTGACTCTTGTTATACAAGATGTGAATGCAGATATCAGACCGAAAAATGAATAGATGTCATGTGATGAAGTACCCTTAACTGACCAACATAATGCATCTGCTAATGTACCTAAACAAACTGATCTTAATATTGAACATGAGTCTAATAAATTCAAAATAGATGATAAGGTTGATAAAAAGGCTTTTGATGAAATTTCAAACAAATTCTCAAAACTTGAAAAACATTGCATTTCTCTTGGAATTGCAATACAAAGACAGGAGGAAAGTTTTAAAACTAAGAAACCATGTAAAAATCCGGAATTTCCTGAATTTCGTGCATTTTTTGAAATAAACGATTTAAAAGCTCAGCTTCAAGCCAAAAACTCGACTATCAACAATTTGAAGAAACATATTTCTGGTATGCATGTGAAAAGTAATTCAGTCAAGACTGCACAAGACATTGATACTATTATAACAAGAAAAGTAAGACTTTGAGAAAGCATCACATAGAACTAAGTGACTCTGTCAAAGAAGCTAGAACTAAGTCAATGGAAAAAACAAACTCTTTGATAGCAAAAATTGATGATCTCAAAGCTCAACTTCAGGAAAAGAGTTTCGCTATTGTTGCCTTAAAGAATGAGTTTAGAAAAACCGTAGGGAAAAGTGTGAACACTAAGTTTACAAAACCATCAACCTTGGGGAAGCCAGTTTCTCATCCCACTAGAGACCGGTCCGTTGTTAGGCAGCCTACTGCATTTATATCTGAAAGAACAAAATCTTTAAAGATAAGGCTTGCCTCCTAAGTTGATGCGATACAAGTTTTGTCAAAACCAGTCACTTCACCTGAGTTACCTAAGAGTAATACTTCTAGCTCCGTTAACCCTCAACAAGTAGCTACTTCTACTCCCAACACCTCTAGGAATAGTGTTAGGAATTTGAAATTCCATAAGAAAGTGTCGGTCACCCCAATTATAATCTAGCATATGTTAGCTCGTAGACTTGTCGTTATTTAGTAGTTAATTAGTTAGTTAGTAGCGTAGACTAGTTTAGACTAACACCGTGGAGGAAGGACGAGTCTTTACCCACTGTATACCTGATCCACAGGCCGTCAGGAGGTCGTTTACTTGTAACTATAAATACCCCTTCCATCCTTGGAAGGGGTGGTGCTTCTCATTAATCTAACATTGCATTTTGTGTTACAACTCTCTAACAAGAACACCCTCTCATCTCTTTATCTCTCTAAACTATGGCATACTTGATTCATCATCATCCAAGGCCACCCAAATCATCAAACAAAATATATGAATGATCCTACAATTGGTATCAGAGCCAAGGTTATTGTGTGTTGTTGATTTGTGTGGTCTCGTATCATGTTTTTGATGCTGATTCTTTACCTTATTTTTTTTTGATACGAAATCTTGTATTATCCATTGTGTTAATTGTTTCTTTACAAGTTTTGTATCTAATGGTGAATAACTCTTTTTTTCTTAATCTGTGTTATACATATGCCTTTTGTGTCATCTATATGTCCAATGGTTTTGTATAACTACTTTTGAGACTTTTGGTACAAACCTGTAAAGGTACTTGGTCAAATGGTCAGATTTTTTGAGGTCTAAACAGGTCTAAAGGTAGCAGTCCTTATGCAGTTTTTAGGTCAGATTGGTACATTCTATGAAGCGATTTGTGGTTTACTTCAAAGATAGTTGTGTTTCATGTCCAGTTTCAATGGTCCCTAAGCTAGTTGCAGCTGCTTTTGAGCGAGTTGTATACTCTCTGTCCACATTCAATGTATCTGAAGCGAGTTGTGGTTTACTTGAAAGCGAGTTGTGTTTCATGTCCAGTTTCAATGGTCCCTAAGCTAGTTGCAGATGCTTTTGAGCGAGTTGTATACTCTCTGTCCACATTCAATGTATCTGAAGCGAGTTATGGTTTTTGACTTTTGAGTCAAAAAGTCAAAAGCGACTTGTCTTACTTGTAAAGCTAGCGACTTGTCTATAACATGTATGAAGCGTGTTGCTGCTGATTTGCTAAGCGATTTGTGTCATTTTACAAGAACGACTTGTGTCTTAATACTTAAGCGACTTGTCTGATAAAAAGAAGAAGATGAAAAAGACCATAACCTCGACCACAAACGACCTTAACATATACCATTTAACGTAAATCACTAGACCTCAGGTTAACACAAACCATCATCAGTCCATTTTAGAGAAATGAAATAGATTTGTCTAAATGCTTAAACTAATTCGTATCAATCCATTTACTCCGACCAAAACCAAATCTAAACTAATTATCAAACCTCATCCAACAACTTCCAATTGTACCTTTCACCAAGACTCGACTCTACAATGGAATAATTATGAGATCTCAGTTATCTAGTTTTGTGGTACTCCAAAGTAACATCAATACCAAAGGTCCAAAACATGAAATAGACTTTCATCATTGATCATTATAAAGCTTTCACTTCTTGTTTAAATATCTGAACAATGAAAGAAACAACATAACTATCTGCTATGTGTTGTCTTTGGTTCGTTTCATCATAATAAATTAAAACAAAAATTGTAACATCTAATGAACCTACCATGGATCATTTGTGTGTTCTTTTTGCCGTAACCACATCACGTTGCCATCCCTGTGGCTATCACTAAACTCTCTGCCATCCCTGTGGCGAGTGTGTTTGAACATCAAATGAAGAGTTGTGCTTGTGAGTGTGATATGTGAGATGAGGTGGGGTCAAAATCATTTGATTGATTTTAGAGTCTAATTGGTGTGACTGTTGAAGAGAGAGGCGCTTATCTGATTATTAAAGGGATTAAGGTTAAATGATGATGTGTAGTTTAGGTCTTGATTTGTAATGAAGTGTTTCTATGAGATGTGGTTTTTGCTGAGACGAGGTTAATTTGGTGGTAGACGTATCTCTGAAGTGAGATTAGGGTTGCAATGTTTAGGGTAATGTATTTATATACACTCGGATGATTAGGGTATACTTACCCTTAGACACTGGTTTCTCTTATGGGCTAAACGGTTGCATCATGGACATTGGGCTTCCACTAGGCTTAATCACATCTTGGGTCTTTAATGGTTTTGGTCATATGGCCGCTTGTAAAACTAGTTTACTCGATTGATAGTAATAAATTACATTTTAAGTGATAGTTACGAATTCGCAAAGTGAAATTGTTATATTGAGGATTTTGTATGTGTATTATACCTCTTGGATTTGAATCGAGTTTCATGAGTATATATGGATGTGAATTGTCCTATTGTCCATGAAACTTTGCACTTGTGAATTCGACCAAACTCGGATGATGATTGGAACAGGTTTATATAATCTTGTGATGACTTGGATATTGGTTAACGGAAAGATAGGCTTCTCTAATTTGGATCATTTCTATGAGATTTTTTTGAATGAGGGTTGAGGTGATGTTAAGAGATTTGTTTGGTACAAAATGGGTAAAACGGAAGACACTATGTCACCGCTTGAATTGATGTTTGTACAAAGTTGACTGCAGGGTTGTTTATACGGTATTTCTTATTTGAACTTGAAGTGAGGTTTTTTGGGTGCGTTTACCTATTTCGTCTTCTTTCTTTCTACCCTTCCGCGAAGATGACTTGTTTGGGCGTTTATTGAGTGTGATAAAGACTTGGCTATTTAGTTATGGTTGTGATTATTTCTCGCTTAACCTACAACGTAGCTATCACTTCAGTGTCTCACGCAGTTGAGAATATATCAAGAGGTTTTGTACATTGGGTACATCGTTTCTTTTTCACGAGGAGTAGTACAAGTTTAAGTAACAAATCTGGGGAATTCTACTTCATGATCAAGTTTGGTATATCGGGTTTAATTCTCAATGTGGTCACTACAATAGCCGTCAGAATACGTGAATGATGTGTTTACCAATGGATTGAATGGTTGAGATGTGATTAACAATTCTCATGATATATTTGACGCCACTGAATGTCAATGATACTTCACAGTCTAAGCAAAATCTTTCAAGAATCTTCAACGTCATTCATGATCTTTCAAGATGTTTGCTTATGACAAGAAGTTTTCGTGCAAATGGTTGTACATGTTAATGATGCTTCCGAAAGTTTGAAACCACCATAGGGGAGAATCGTGTACTTTGATGTTTTACAGTCAATCTCAGGGGGAAGTAGTGTATACTACTCGACTTAGTATGGTTTGTGAAGTTGTCTACATATGGGTAAAGAATTGTTGATGATGTTGTTGATTTTGGAGATTGAACCACTAATGAACCGCTGCATGTTCCCCTAAAACAGATATTCACCAAAACCAAAGTTGTCTCAATACTTTCAAACTGACATTGTTTACGGTTTTGTCTTGATTTTGTAAAATCCCGCGAAAGAATCTATTTCTCGGTTTGAATCATAGACTTGTAAAATCCCGTGACAATGGAAACATGCTGGTAATAGTAAAGTGCATTTCCGGATCTATCTTACGGTTTATTCTTGGTCTTGTAAATCCCGTGAAAGAAACTATTTCTCGGTTTAAACCATAGAATTGTAAAATCCCGTGATGATGGAACCATCCTGGAGAAAGGAAAGTGCATTTCGAGATCTTATCTGATGCTGGTGCTACAGTTTTTTCTTTGAAGAAGGGATAAAAGGGTGTACTTCATGAATTGGATGTGTGTTTGGATATTCGTCATGGCAGTTTGGTTATTACATGGTTTTACGGGGTAATGTTCTTTTAACCATGTTCGGGATGAAAACCATTATCATAGTTCACTTTAAACGTCAAAGGAGGCTAGATTTGAGCTTTTAACCAGAAGATGTGACAATGGGGTTAATTCACTATTATTTATTTGAGGTTGAAGTGAAATATCACGGGCAGGTGTACTTAGTATATGAAGGTATCGGGGATGGTTGGATGAAGATTCTTCAAGATCCTTGTTCGAGCTTATTATCAAATACGAAGACTTGGAAATCTAGTTATTGTTGGGTGACTTTTTCCTTTTCTTTTACCACTTGGGGGAATTGGGCTCTTACCACCACAAAATAACTATCACTTTAAGGAGTTACGTTGTAGTGCTCAGTGTCACATTCAATTGTGGATTTTCAAGAGGTGATGTTCGTCTTATACTTGATGGTTGGTTGGATGAAGAGTATAGAGTACTTAGAGATTCAATGGAGGATGAAGTCTCAGCACCGCTCTTTGTTACATGTGTGCAAGTTTAAGTCACGAGTTCGGGTTAGTTTACTTCAGGGTCAAATTCATCATATTGGGTTTTCTCCATCAGCTGTCACTGCAAAGAGCCTACATAATGATAATGGGATTGATTACAAGTTTTCCTAGAGAAGATGAAAAAAGAGAGATAATGACATTTTAACACAAAAGTTCAAGCCTCGTACTCTAAAGAAAAGAAATGTGTACATTTCAGTGCGCATTATCTTCGAAAGAAGAGAAATCTTCTTATGACGTTTGAACACAACAGTTCAAGCCTCGTACCTCAAAGAAAAGAAAAGTGTACGCTTCAGTGCGCTTTATCTTTTGAAGAAGAGAAATCTTCTCAATTATGACCATTCTCATCAACATGCTTCATGCTTTTTCCATGCGCTTTCAATTATCTAGTGAACCGGGCTACCGTTGATTGTTTTCTTATTCCACTTGCTCAATTATAATGATGATGGCGACATCATATGCTACCTTTGAGGGGGAGAAGTGTAAATAGAATGCATTTGGATGATTTTCACTTATTCAATCAAGAATGGCAACTCCGTATGCAATTATTGAGGGGGAGAAGAAGTGTGAATTTACTGCATGGTTGATTGTTATATGAGAATAAATGGTCATACGGCTCCTAACTCATGTATGAACCTTGCTTCTTCTTATCGGGTCATCTTCACATGGAGTTTTCTTATAAGAGCCGTGGGTTAACATCTCCACACAGGCTAATTTGATTAATGACAAAGTACTTCCAGTTGCGAGGCTGATTTCCTTAATTGAACATCTTTCTATTCTTGTTTGATTGGGAGGGATTTGTGTTAAGGGGATTTGCTATTTGTATGTTAACGGGAATGCATTTGGTGAGTTGAAGATGTTGACTTTCTATTCCCCAATTGGACAATCTTAAAGAAGTTCGAGTCTACAGTCTGTTCTACATTTTCTGCTGCATGTTTGAAGACTAAAGACGAATTGCATTTAACGATCTAAACACTTCTTCTTATTCCGGGCATTCATCATAAAGATTGTCAGTTTAGGGGAGAGCACTAATTGGGGGAGAGTGAAATGTCAGATTTAATCCCCAATTAGACTTGCTCACACTCTTCAGCAAGTTGATTCTCATAAAGATTAAATGTGGTCTTCTCAAAAAGATTTCAAGTATTTGGGCTTATAATATGTTGTTGATTCTGAAGTGTCAAAACCAGCAAGGGGGAAGGAGACACACATCTAAACGCGAGTAAATTTGATGAAGTTAATACTTCTAAGTGATTGAAGATATCCCGGGAAGACAAATGTCATTACCACAGAGAAACTCAAGGTTTGACTCATGTCGTTTAGTGTTCTTATTCCAACTATGTGGGGGAAGAGATGGAAGAGTTAGTTTCTGGTGATAAAAGAGGTACACAAGTGTGTGATGATTTCGATGCTATCGCAATCATCAGGGGAGAGAGATTGTGCACATTGGGGATGCTCAGCTGTTTCACTTGAGTGCTTAATTAATGATTCAGAGATATAATCACTTATTCCGGAGTTGTCATCCGCAGAGATAATCAGTGATTCGGCCTGCTTCTTCAATGTTATCGGTTATTCTCTCTTTGGGCATTCGGGTACTTCGGGGTCTTGAGCTTTATACACTATCATCAGGGGAGAGAAAAGTATACATCAGGGTTATTCTTTGGATATCGGACTTAATCTGCTACTTCGATGGTATAAGTTTCTCTGTCTTCGGGTGTTTGTATTCGGGTTCATAAGCTCTATTCTAAGAGACTGACTGCATCAATTCATCTACTTGGGGGAAGTGGTCTCTTGACAACGTTTTGGTATGGATCGCTTCAGACTTCATTTGAAAAGAAATATGAGAAGATTCATTCAAGCGTGTGATGATACGTTGCTGATCTATTTTAATGATATAGCCCCGAACGGAGAATCTCGATTATCGTTCTTAAAAGGAGCAGCGGGATTTATGAAAATGGTGTGCTTCTCTGTGCACCTGGCTAAGGTAATCTTGAAATAGAGCTTCTAATCTGCTCATCTAATGGATTTTCGGTTTAGGGGGAAGCTGCCAAAGTCTCTCTTTCTCAAAGGCTCATGTTCTATCTTCTATTCTGGAGCCTCAGAAGCTTTGGTGGTGAAAGTTTAAGAGATGATGATTTCTATCTTCTAGAACGGGGCTGTTCGATATCCTTATCTCGGTACTCGTATCATCATCTTCTTTAACTATATCATCTACTTTATCTGTGTAAATATTTTTCAAAAATCTAAATACAAAAATAGAAAACCAACAAAAGAAAATAGAAAAATATAAAACCTTCAAAAACCCATATAAATCAGAAGAATTTGAAAAATTCCAAAAATATGTTTTCTCAAGACATGTCTTCTGGTATCGACAACATCTACGGTCTTAGAAATGTCATTCAATAATGGCACGTGACCATAGATGAAGTTCGAGTAGGAGGTGTAAATATTTCTTTTCAAAACATGTCTCAAAATTTGGCTTGCAGTTATTTCAGACTGTAACCCGTGCTTAAACTATGGCTTGCTATTATTTTTGATAGCAACCCGCTCTTCAAGGAAGGAAAGTGCTGTGCTAAACCAATTTTCAAATATTTCGAGCACTTATCCTAAAAACAAAATGAGGAAAGTATGTCGAAGGTCTGCTGTTCCTACTCAAATATTTTTCCGTCTAAAATTCTTCAGAAAAATATTTATTTTAACTTAATGGTGGTAAATGAGTTGCTTGAAAATCAATCAGTATCGGAGTTTTCATAAATTTTCAAACTCAATCAATGACTTCCGCGCTTTTAATCTTTTCATAAAAATTAGTCATTGATTGAGGGGGAGAATGTTTTTCAAATTTATATCATCTATCTGACTTATCTAATTATCCTATATGCTTAACTGAAAAATGATGTTAACCTACGTTAAAGGACTAGGTGCCTAGGATATGATTGTTAGGATTAGATAATTAGAGTTTGATAAACACATTATTCCCATACCTATTATGATATGATTGATATGTTGGATTGACTTTTATTAGTCGATTGCTGTTTGGGTGTTGTCGACCACCATATATCTGTTTGTATGTCCACTAACATATGCAGATAAGATGGTTTATAAGATTGTTCCCGATCCGAATCCCACAAAAAAAGATGATTGGATGCCGAATGGAAAGGGTAACTATTTCTTGGGTCGACAAAAGAAGAAACGGAGCTTAATTTGACCTCTATGGAGAGTTGACATGAAAAAATGAAACGTAAGAGGTCTCACTACATCAGCAGACGGTTTTCTTCCTGCCTTACAGCAACAATAACAAAAGCGGCTCAACCACCAAACGTATCTTTGTGCAAAAAAAGTAGTGGATGATACCATTTCTCTTAAAACAATTTTGAAAATGTTGTTTTGAAAATGGAAAAATATGGTTTTGAAAATAAATTGGACTTAATTTTGGAAATCACCGGACTTCATTTTATCAAAACTTAAGCCACTCAATCATCGACTACGGGTGATCTAAAGATTTAATGTTATGTCATGGTATGATTTTCTTTAAAACTCAAAGATCTTTCAAAATGAAATTTTTTATGTTCTTGTTTGATTGTGAAATTGTTTTATTTTACTTAAATGTAAGATATTGGATTTCACATACACATCAAACCATAACACAAAGTAGGCGTACAAGAGGTTTTAGAGAGAGAAAGTTAGAGGTTTAGGAACTTTAGTGAGAGAAAGAAAAATCTTATTATGAGCTCCAACTCTCTACCTTGGAAGGTAGAGAGTATATATAGTCTTACAATAAAACGCCACACAACGGGCTGTGGATCAGGCATACAGTGGGTAAAGACCCGTCCGTCCTCCACGGTGTTACTTAACTAAATACTACTTAGCTTAAAAGAACTACGACTACGAGCTTTCTAACGATTACATATACTTGAGGTGACCGACTCTTTAATACTTGGAATTTCTAATTCCTAACAATCTCCCCCTAAGGGAGGTCACCTCAAACATATACTAAAATTACATTGGATACAAACAGATATTACATTAACAATTTTTCTTGCATTCTTGATGTAGCACTTTGCTCCGAAGCTCGTAGTCATAGATTCTTCTCATTGCATGTTTGGTTAATCCAAGTGGAGGTCTTTTACAGATCCACGTGATAATAATTTTGAGCCAACTTTGGAGATCTTCAGCTAACAAAAATCTCTGACACATCCATTGTGATGTTGGTATTATGTGATGTTGTGACTTTCGGACCGACATGCTCACATTATGGATCATGATATCTTCTCATCAGAGTAGCGGAAGCTATTGTTGATTCATGATATTGGCAGCAGCGTAGCAGAAGCATGGAGTGAAAATATCAGAGTCATTGATGCACTTATCATGATTTCTTTTGAGATGAATGTGTAGTGTGAGCATGCGGCTATGGATTGACCGCTTCATTCTGATCAGCTGCAAACGTCGGGTGTACCTGCATAAAATAGTTAGCAATAAAGCGCACGAAAGTGTCTTTGATCACTTTCGTTGAATTGAGGTACACGGCCCACGGTTCCCCGTTGATCAGTACAAGTACTGCTTGTGATCAGGTATAATTCCGAAGAATTTCCTTGACAGGGTTTCGCAGCTGCTCTAGCTGTTCTCAAACCGGAACGTCTCAAAGAAGACAACACGGAGTGAGGGAACCAGCGAATAGAAATTCATTGATTGATGAAAAGATATTTGAAAAACAATCATGTATTGCTCAATAGAAATTGTTTTTGCAATACAACGAAGGTTTTAATGAACATCAATTATCAATCATAAAACACATTTTGATTTGAAATATTCGTACACGGTCGATGTGCTAAAGAAAAGAGTTTTTAAGCACAATGACCGGTTTTTCAAAGGTATCCGTCAATCCATAACCTGAACCAGGATTGATTCAAAAGATTGAATCTCCCCATTGTTTTTGTTCAGTTGTCACATGGTTGATCTATTGGTTAGATCTCACATGCCACCCACCAGGAGCTTGTTTGATGTTGGCTCCACAAGGCTTTCCATCTTCATTGTGAATATGTTTGCATATCACTCAGATGTTCTGGCAATACCACAAGGATAATGCGTAGGACTTAAGATATAATCTCTCTTTCCACATTGTGTGAAATAAAGAGTCTTCATTGAAAGTGTCCTAATGAGATTTATTGATGATCTCATGGCTCTAGACTCAATTTGTGCATATTTGGATCCTGTATCGGAGACTAGGGAGAGGGTCTCCTTCTTCAATATCAATAATCTCTAAGAGAAAGTCGATAGATAATGTAGGTTCCCCGTGAGAATGAAACAAGCCCTTTTAAGAAGAACTTGAGTGGTTTGGGAAGTTGTAGTGCAGATCGTCACTGGGTCTATGACGTCTTGTCTTCAATACCGATGTTACCATCAGTAGCATATGAATTGTACCCGGTTTCTGCCCTTTGGTTGAATAAATGAAGGGCTATTTCTTTTCACCCTTTTCTCATTCAATTCTTTTTCATTCTTCAATCCCTTCAGTGCTTACCGAGACTTCATAGCAAGAACCTTGTTGGGTTTATTCCAGTACTTGCTTTGTCTCAGTCCGCACTCTTCCCATATCTCATTTTTCTCCTTTTATCATCATACCTAAGGACTTCTACACTAACTAGTGGATTGTCCCTGGGTAGATCCCTTGATAACGCTACACGCGTCGTTCGGGGTCAAGGAAACTTCCTTTTCTTCGAGCAAGTTTTATAACACCCTAGGCAGTGAACCTAATCGTTGTAGTGTAGTAATTAGGGTAAGCCACGAGTATTGATATCGTTCTCTAGGGGAATAGGAATGCTAGTAAGGAGTTACTACGCTAAGGTTAAGGTTGAGGAAGATTATTTTTTGTATTTTTATATTTTATGAAATGGAAAGGTACGAATCTCGGGTATTGGATTTGGGGGGGTTGGTATTTCTACCGATTACTCTAATATTATCTAATTATCTAAACTAAGGTTGTGGGAGTCTATGTCTAATTAATGTGTGCTCGTATGATAGTTTAAAGATGTGTTTACTTAGGTTGTACTACTCCTTAATTATCTCCTATTGATGGTTGAGTTGTCACGTCTTATTCTTAGTTGCGTTGTGTGTCTAAAGTTGTAGGGTATGCGTTTCTCCCTAACTCTTTGAACTTACCAAAGGGTCTCGTCTACAAACCCACTAGGGATGATAAACTCCTACTCTAAGGCACTCTTTGGATGGTTTAGCTTACAACTACTCAGGTAATTATATTCTAAGGTTCACAAAGATGAATCAAGCATTAAGTACACAACGAATGACCTATCGCATTACTAGATCATTAATCAACTAAGATAAGAAACAACCAATCAATATTCAATAATTAAGTTTCATACTTCCTAAGCAAACACACAAATAAATTAGCCGGACATGGAAAACATGCAAGCATACACACAAATAATTAAAGACATAATTGAATGAATGAAGTAAAGACTTATCTTGATGTAAGATAGGGTTTAAAACCCTAAAATACTGTACAAGACACCTTAGGTTCGGTTTTAGGTTTTCACTCCAAAAGACTCTCCCTAAAACTGAAAAATTCGGATTCTATATATACGATTACATATGCGACGGCGTCACCTTATGTTTCGTGACGCCGTCGTGTTGCCGTCATTAGGGTTTCGTCTTGGCCACGTTAACCTTGCGACGGCGTCACCTTATGTCCGTGACGCCGTCCTCTTCAGCTTCTGACGTCGTCTGGATTGCATCTAGGCCGTCTGAGTAGCGACGGCCTACTCTTTTACAACTGGACGTCGTCGCTTGAAAATACGAGTTTTGGGTTCTGGACCGTCACAACAATTTTGGGACGGCTTCGCCATTAGCACCTGACGCCGTCGCCTTCTAATTTCAGCAGCTGTGAGTGTCTCGATTTTGACTTTAGCCATTTTCTTCATATATTCGCGCCTTTTCGTCCAAATAAGTGCCATTCCAGCATTTTGCCTTCAAGAGACCTAAAAAGTGAAAAGGAACGATATTAAGCAATAACGGATACAAAAGTGATCAAATAAGGACTAAAACGACCCCTCAAAATGGTACCTTTTAAAACCTTATCATCCCTCCGGTTCTGGCGGATCATGGGAACAAATACCTAACCTTATCATCCTTATATCACCGTACATAAAGTAAATTAGGTCGGTCTATCTGGTATTGTTCATCTGCCATTTGAACCAATTGAAAACCATTTGAAAATCAATCCAGATACTTGTGATATGATCAAAGCATTTTGTACCTGAATTGTTTTTGATATTTTTAGAACAAGTGCTCCCCCTCAACATGTGCATCAAATGTTTGAAATCGTTTTGCACACGGAGGCACGAGAAAGAATTAACTTCTTTGATCCCCATTTTCTAAAAGATATCAACATGACTTCCCTGATCAAAACAAGTAGATAAAGCATTTTCGGGAAGGATGAGGTTTTCACAATTTTGCTCCCCCTCAATATGTGCATCAAGATTTGAAAAGATTTTTGCACATACTAGAGGGACATGCACATTGATATGAATTGATCACGTTTCGGATCTTTGTAGTTTAAGATAGATGCTCCCCCTCAACATGTGCATGGAAAATTTGAAATCGTTTGTCACATGTGGGAAGGAGAGCTTGTAAATTCTTATAAAACCATTTATCGAATTATCAGTTTAAATTCAATTTCAATCACAAATTCTCCCCCGATCACAATTATCAAATCATTTGAGATTTGTGATCTCTGTAGATTTAAATTGATTTTGAAAGCTTTTTAATGAGAATGGTGACTTGATTATGAAAAACGTTTTAGCTGACAAGAATCGGATATTAAGACTTTAAACTCCATTGATTAAACATGCATGAATATCTTTTGAAAACAATTCAATGACAAATAACTTTTTAATTTAATTGAAATCATTCTCCCCCTCAATCAATGACAAAGTTTGTTTATTGAGAGATAGATATTTTGACAAATAAGTCGAGATGATTATCAAAAATAGAGTACTAGTTATTTTTCAAAGCAGTTAGTTTTCAGCAGATAAATGTATATAGAATCAGAGCATGGAATTTTGAAAACATAATAAAGTATGGCTCTGTTCTTTCATCGAAAAGCGGGTTACTTCCTGAAATAACAATAAACCATTTTTTCTCTTTCTCCCAAAAATATATATATATATATTTTTTTTTTGATTTTTTTGAATTTCTTGATTTTTTGATTTTTTTTTTTTTGAAAATTCGAACAACATCTAAAGTCCCGTATCATTCTTTGAATGACTGCATCAAGACCATAGATATAATCGAATCGAGAAAAACATGACAAAATGACAATATTTTTTTGATGATTTTTCGAATTTTTCAAATTTTTATGGATTTTGAAAGTTTTATATTTTTCTATTTGATTTTTGAAGGTTTTATAATTTTGTATTTTGTTTTTTGAATAAATATTTACAAGAGATAGATGAAGATAGACCTTTACACCTCGTCTTCCTCCTGAAGATGTTTGAGTGTTTCTGGTTGAAGGCTTTTCAAGCCAAGTCGTGGAAGAATAAACTCAAAACGTTCTCTTGGAAGAGCTTTGGTGAAGATGTCTGCTAACTGGTATTCAGACCTCACAAAATAGAGTTCCACCATACCTTTTTCCACTTGTTCCCTGATGAAATGATGTCGAATGTCGATATGCTTTGCTCTTGAGTGTTGTACGTTGTTGCATGAGAGAGCAATAACACTTTTATTATCACAGTACAGAGGGATTTTGTTAAATTCAAAGCCATAGTCAGATAATTGAGATCTCATCCATAGGATTTGAGCACAACAAGATGACATGGCTATGTATTCAGCCTCTGTAGAGGAAATAGAAGTACTCATTTGCTTCTTTGAAAACCAGCTCACAAGCTTATCACCCAAAAACTGTGCACCTCCAGACGTACTTCAACGAGTATCTTGACATCCTGCATGATCAGCATCTGCATAGGCTGTTAGTGACATACCGGTGTCCTTCGGGTACCAAAGTCCCATATTGATGGTTCCTTGTAGATACCGAAAGACCCGTTTAACCGCTTCAAGGTGCTTTTTAGTAGGCTTAGCCTGGTATCTAGCACACATGCAAACAGCGAACAAGATGTCTGGTCTACTAGCTGTGAGGTCCATCAGGGATCCAATCATACTACGATATTTCGTTTGGTCTACCATGATACCTGAGTGGTCCTCATCTAGTTTAGTTCGTTCAATCATGGGAGTGTCAACAGGGTCACTTGAATCAAATCCAAATTTCTTTAAAATCTCATTTGCATATTTAGATTGATTTATGAAGATGCCTTCGGGACTTTGTAAAATTCGTAATCCTAAGAAAAATGACATTTGTCCCATCATTGACATTTGAAATTTTGAACCCATTTCATTTGAAAAACGGTCACACTCATTGGGGTCAGTCGAGGCAAAGATGATATCATCAACATAAATTTGAACATGAATTAAATGTTTGCCTGACATCCTGGTGAACAATGTTGGATCAACTGCTCCTTTGCTAAATCCGGTAGATAGAAGAAACTTTGATAGCGTATCATACCATGCCCTTGGAGCTTGCTTTAAACCGTAAAGAGCCTTCTTCAAACGATAAACGTGAGTAGGATGCTCTTGATTCACAAATCCTTCCGGTTGGCTGACGTAGACGACTTCTTTAAGATCTCCGTTCAGAAATGCCGTTTTTACATCCATCTGATAGACTACCATGTTCTTACTAGCAGCATTAGCCAAAAAGATTCTGATTGCCTCGATTCGAGCAACTGGAGCAAAAGATTCTTCAAAGTCAATACCCTCCTCTTGACGGTATTCTTTAGCAACTAATCGAGCCTTGTTCTTCAACACATCACCATGCTCATCAAGTTTCACTTTGAAGATCCATTTTAGAGCAATAATCATAGCACAATCTGGAGCAGGTACTAACTCCCATACATCAAGTCGATCAAACTCATGAATTTCATCTTGCATAGCATTGAACCAGCTGTCTTCATTCATGGCAGTTTTAACATCATTTGGTTCGATCTTAGAGAGTACGGAGTTGAAGAAGCACCATAAGGCATCGGTTGCAAGTTGTTTCCGTGTGGATACTGGACGAGAGGGATTTCCAATGATGTTGTCTAAGGGATGATCGTGAGTCCATTTTCTAAGGTGTTCATGTGGAAGTTGTTGAGGGACTGAGGTAGCAGAGTCGACGTCTCCTGAAGAAGATGGTTCTGATGATGATTCAGGAGCAAATATGTTTTCAAATGTTGCATCTTCAGGAGTAGCAAAGGGATTAACTTCATCATTGATGCCAGAAACAGTTCCATGATGTACATTCGAAGATTGATGATTTGATGATGAGACTGAGTTATCAGCAGCAGGTGCTTCTTGACTTAAGGATATTGAGACTGAAGGATTGACTTCATTCTCAGGGATATGAGCAGCCTCTGTTGTGGGAATTGTCAGTTCAATAGCACTTGGCTCATAGAGTTCATTAAAAATCGGATCAAACAATTTCTTCAAATCATCTTCAGATGGAGGTACATATGGAACAACTGGAGAGGAATTTGGTACAAGGGATGAACCAATGGGACTGTTTTGAAGTGCGGGTCCTGAACTTGATTGTCCAGGAGCCATTTGACCGGTCAGCTCATCAAACGTAACGTGAATTGTTTCCATGATATCTCGGGTTCTCTTATTGTAGATTCGGTAACCTTTTCTGTTTGGTGCATAGCCTACAAATACTCCAATGTCTACTTTGGCTCTCAGTTTTCCTAAATCTTGACCATCATTAGTTGGATAACATAAAGCACCAAACACACGAAGGTATGATAGATCAGGTTTTCGATTGTGGACAAGTTCGTATGGAGTCTTTCCATGAGATGTGTGAATTAGAGATCTCTTTTGAGTGTAACAAGCAGTGGCAATAGCTTCAGCCCATAGAAACATTGGAACCTTTGAGTAGATCAGCATTGTCCTTGCAGCTTCTACAAGAGTTCGGTTTCGTCTTTCAACTACACCGTTCTGTTGAGGAGTTCGAGGAACACTTCTTTGAGGACTGATTCCAACATTTTCATAAAATTCATTGAGTACTTTATTAACAAACTCAGTTCCATTGTCAGTTCAGACGATTCGAACTATTTTGTTGAGTCTGATCTGAAGTTGTTTAATGAGTTTAATGATGACATCTGGAGTTTCGTCCTTTGTCCTCAAAAACTTAACCCAAGTGAATCGGGAGTAGTCATCAACCACTACTAACACATATCTCTTCCCATTAATAGTTTGCACTCTCATTGGACCGCACAGATCCATATGAAGGGTATGAAGAACTTCCATTACAGAGTTTGTGGGTTTTGGTTTGTGGGCATATTTCGTGCTTTTTCCCAATTGACAAGCTGAGCAAAGATGATATTTTTCATATTTTAATCTGGGTAAGCCTCTGACTAGATCCTTTCTGGAAAGGTTGTTTATGGTACCAAAGTTCAAGTGATTGAGACGACGATGCCATAACCAAGACTTTGTTTTAGAAGCCTTTGACAGCAAGCAGATTGGAGAGGACTTCATCATGTCATCGATAGATATGGTGTATAGGTTTGAACCTCGGGTACCTCTTAACAATTCTACACCACCAAGTTCTCTAACGAAACAAGTATGTTTTCTGAAAGCTACTTCTAGATCGGAATCACAGAATTGACCAACAGAGAACAAATTATGACCAAGACCTTCCACATAATAAACCCTGGAAATTACACTTTTACCAACCACATAATCTCCATAACCCATAATAGCTCCAAAATGGTCGTTCCTGAATCTAACTGTCCTGATGAATTTACTCACCAAGTTCATGAGCCGCGACCGGTCGCCAGTCATATGCTTGGAACAGCCTGAGTCCAGGTACCACAGAACGATTTGAACGATCTGCAGTTGAACACAGACAAGAATGGATAACTAGATAATTGGGATCCCCATGCAAGAATGGGTTCCATTTGGTTAGTAACAGTGATTGGAACACCCACATCAGAAATAGAAACATTCATATCAGAAATTGAGGCAATGGAATCATTAAGAATAGATGCAGTACTAGTGTCTGTATTTGCCCTATTTAAAGTATGTTCACTTCTTAAGGGAATAGTTCTACCAGTAGGCATCCATTTTCTAGTGGGCATTGACTCATTAACCTTATGGCCAAAAGGTATCCATTGATAACCTATCTTACTAAATGTTCTTCCTGTGGGTTTCCACTGTTTTCTAACTGTCTTTCGCCTCTGCCTTTTAGCTTTTTTAACATGAATTTTTGCATTAGCAATATTAACTGGGGTTATGACAGCATTAGCCAAAACATTCACACCACATTCATGATTAAAAACAGAATTCAAGCAGACATCATTACAAGGTTTGCAAATAGTATCAGAATTCGAATTAATTACAGTACGCCTATGGCTAATACTAGAATCAACACGATTCGTTTTATTCGACTCAAGCTTAAAGTTCCTAGGTTGGTTTTCTACTCTCTTCCAATCCACATTCTTAGCTTGCGAGGTCCTATCATTCCTTGTATTGTCTTGAGACTTTGAGCTGCTCGCTTTAATGTCACTGATACTCCTGTAGAGGGAATGGGAACATTAGTTGGTTTTGCTACTCTTTGCATCTCCTGTTTAGATGTGCTGGGATCTGAATTACATGCAGGCACACTAAGGTTCACTTTCTTAACACTAGAAGTGCTGGAATTTGTACTTCTAGAAGTCACACTAGAGTTCGCTTTCTTCGCATTAACAGATCTGCAATCTGAACTACTTGAAGGCACACTAAGGTTCACATTCAAAACATCAGGCATCGAATGAATATCATACTTGGCACTAGGCATAGAACACGGAATCAAAGTAATAACTCCCTCACCTAAGGACTTAGGGCATATTGTGATTAAGCATTCTAGAATTTCTTGAGATCGTTTGGCATATAAGCATGCATGCCCAATTGCATTGTCAAGTGGTTTCTTTAACTTATCCTTTTCGACAATCTCACGGAGACATTCTAGACAATCCTTAAGGGATGAGAAATATGTTTGAATAGCAAGTTTGTTATTCCTGAGATGAGGGGGGACATATTTCACAGACAAAGCATATTTATTACAAGAGTGAACCTTTGATACACCATTCTCCCCATTGGTCAATGGCATTTTCCCTTTTACCTGGCTCTTCAGATTCTCAATTTCCTTTTGCAATGAAGCTATTTGTTCGTTGTTTTTGTTACGAGTGACCTTTATTGATTCAAATAACTCATTGAAATGACGTTTAACCTTTTCATTTTCTTCTAGAAAACTTTCGTTTTCCTTTTGTAATGCATTTACTAAGTTTTGAAGATGAAACGTTTGAGAATTCTGAGAATCTAAATGAGGAGGCATTTGGGAGCCTGTCACATCGTTCTTTTAACATCGTTCTGATCGTGTTACAATGAGTTGAATTTGTTCGTCACGTTTGTTAATTTGAAAAACTGCATCAAACTCTGGAGCATCTGAGGATGTCTTGATATTTGAAGTTTTGACATTTTCTTTAAGATGTTGATATTTTAGTTGTAAATTAAAATGCTCAACCTCTAGTTTAGAAAAATGTTTAACTAAATTGTCGTGATCATCCAGTTCAATTTTCTCATTTAGTTTAGAATTAGTCTTTTCAAGCTCAATGACACGATCATGGGAGACTTTCAGGGCAACAGATAATTTATGAAATTGAGAAGCGTTAATGGAACAATTTGTAGCAGTGAAAAACACATCTTGAGCAACACATTCAGAAATAAGAGTCTCATTCAATGTATGCAAGTTCTTCCTCTCAATCTCATTATATTTTAGTGCACACTCATAGTCACTAACCTCAACTATCATTGCATCAAATTCCTTTTACATTTCTTTAATGTCTAAATTCATTCCCTTTTTAAGACTTTCAAAATGATCTTTTAGTTGTTTAAAGAAAGGCATGACTTCAGTTAAATAACATTCTTTTGTTTGCTCAAAACCCCTTTCCCCTTCAGTTATACCAGTGGGTGTGATCCTTTTCTTACAAGTTTTCTCAAAATCAACAAATAGTTGAAAAATAACATATTGACTGATTAAGGTCTTGCTTTTAGTGGCAATAGTTCTAGGAACTAGATGCATTGGTGTATTGGGAGGATACACATTCGCTTTAGGCATTTTCCTAAGGGGAGAGTTTGTTTCAACAATATTTTCCGCTTTCTGCTTATCTAAGTCCATTTTCCAGAACACTTGTTCGGGAGTCAACAATGTTTGAGGCTTAAACATGTTCAAGGAGATCCAATTCTCTTTTTTTTAGTCATGGGGTGTGATAATTATTTTCTTCTCTTTACATTTAGGATCATCTAGTTTCTTGTTCATCTTCTCCCTATTGACTTCATCTGATTTCTTATCTTCCTTTGTACACTTAACGCAACTAGGTTTTTGTCTAGGTTTAAGAATTTCATTGCCATCATAAAGAACCTTATGAGCATTTCTAGCCTTTTTAATGACCTCTGGATTTGGTTCCTCAACAAGGGGAATGCTATGCTTATCGCTTAAGACTCTATGCTTAGTGATTAAGTGGGCAGTCTGAATGGTATTTCCTTGTACGTACAACTTATTTTCAAGCTTGTTTTTGAAGGTTTTTAGATTAGAAAAATCATTCAAAAGTTTTGATTCCTTAGCACTAAATTCCTGCTCATGGGTGGTCAACTCAAATTTTGCACGTTGTTCATAAATAGCAACACGTTCTTTATAGGCATTCAGTTCAGAGATGACAGAATCATCAGGGGCACATGCAGTGAATTCATCAAAAACATAATCATTATTGACTGCAGAAGATGCATCACTTGGTACAATCTCACTTTCACTTTGTTTCACATATTGATCATATGGGACAACATTGATATTACCCATATTTTCAATATCTAATTCAATAAATACAGTTGATTGTACTTCGTTATGTATCTTTTGCTCATCAACTTCATCGTATAATTTTAATACCTCAGAGATGAGTTTGTCTTTGGATGGACCAGCTTGTGGTGATGAAGAGACTTTAGGAGAGACCATTGGAGAAATGATAGCCATGAAGATGGTTTGTGCAATGGGTTCTTCATCAACATCAGAGTCGTATGCATCACAATCAGTAACTTGAAAGGCATTCTGATGATTATGGCCTATCTCCTGAATTGGTTGCTTATCCTGAGCTTGCACAAGCAACATCTTATCCCTGAAGTACTCTGCATTCTGAGGGCGTTTTGGCGATGTGCAGTTCCTTGCAATGTGTCCCTCACCTCCACAATTGTAACATTTGATTGGCTTTGCTTGACCCTGATTTCCATTCCTTCCTCTATTCTGATTTGCAGCATAACCTCTACCAGCTCCACCTCTTGCTTGTTCG